>JAKLMY010000234.1:0-47204 GCA_022814645.1 Ganoderma meredithae | reverse complement strand
ATGCTCAGAAGAGTCCGTGGCAGTAATAGGAATACAACACAGGAAAGGATAAACTGCAGGGAATGATCCGAGCTGCTATAACCTGAGGGGAGATCTGAAATGCTATTGTCCGACACTGATATCCGAACCGCTATAGTCCGACGCAAAGATCTGAGCCATGCATACTGTAAGAGTGACCATCACTGTTATGCACATTGCATAACAGAAGTGGTCAGGGTGGAGGTCTTGGGACTTGTGGTGCTGAGTGATAGATCTGACGGTTGAACGTAATATGATTGTTGTCCATTATGATGATCGTACTCTTCCATCCAGCATAAGTCATGGGTTTCATGGGCATCGTGCTAATCACGATGAGGTAAGAAGAGGGAAGAGCGTTCTTCAGCCAGTAGATGTTATTGGCTGTGTCCTTGTCCTCCCCTGCATGGCTAGTGAGGTCTTCCCATTTATCAAAGAAGTCCTCAGCATAATGATTTCCTATGGTAATTTGATCTAATGCTATGATGACGTCATTAACGTAGTTTACTGGTCTAAACTTAGCCATCAATTTAGCCCAGACTGCAGCTATGTCTGTGAAGTTCCACATGTTTCCAATCACAACAAATTTGTCCTACATGAGATTTCTCTTTCATCTATTTACATTTGTCCCCCCTGATCAGTCCAAGAATTGCAGATATTGCTGCATCTTTGTCCAGGCTGGCCACGTAGACCTGGATGTCAGACTTCCACTGCTCAAAGTCTGAGCTGATGCTGTTGAAGTACTTGGGTTGGGGGAGTTGCGAGGGCACATGTTTGTGACTGGTGGCGGGTTGGGGGTGAAACCGTGTGAGTTCACCTTGGATCTATGCTTGCATTTGTGCGTCGAATGAGAACTGGTTTGCCATCGCTGAATGAGGACTAGATGGGGGTGATGGAGCGACGGGAGCAGTCTGGAGACTGAGGCTGCTAAGGGCGTGGGTAAGGTGGGTGGAGCCTGAACAACTTCATGTGGTGGGTTCTTGGTCGTTGTCGATGATCGAGGGTCATTCTGGTGACGGGGTTTCTTCGCATGGTTCTTGGTACAGGGCTCGGCTAGGGCCAGGGATCAGAGATGTTTGGGAAGAGGATGAACTTGTCAAGGACAATCCTCGTGTGAAACTGGTGGAGCTGGTGCTAGCGGTCTGCTTGCGATGAGAAGCTCTTAGGTGAGATGGTCTAGGTACTGGAGCTGCAGGTCCCGGTGCTTGCTCTGGCAGCAGCTCTCATGGGATGGGGATGATAGTGGAACCGGGTTGGAAGCTGAGGGGGTTGTGGGGGTTGTGATGATTGGGGCAGGGTTGATGGGAGCAGAGGTAGAGGTCGGTGCCGAAGAGGTGTCCGTCGACTCAGCTATTGTCTGGTTTTGTGAAGAGGCCATGGGGTTTGTCCCTACAGGCCGTGATCTTCTGGCTTCCTTCATGTGGATATCATGAAGGCCCAGTGGTGGAGACAGAGCTGGTGTCGGATACTCGTACTGAGTGAGCAGCTGATCCCAAGGGTCCATATACTAAAAGAAAAAGTATGTAAGTGTAAAATATGTGTACGTGTAAAAGATAGGTAAAAATGTGGGATAAAGTAGGGCAGTTTTACTGCAGTATGGCTAACCAGAGTCTCCTGCTCTGAGTTATGACATGGGGTCACTGACTACTCGGAGATATGGAAGTGTGCAGCATAGTGGTTTCGTCCGTAACATAGGGAGCAAGCGTGACGTGGATGACAAAGAAGGTGGGCTGTACTAGTACTATGATACCATACAGTGTGTATGTGGGAGTGTGGGAAGTGGCGGGGAAGCGGAAAATGATGTGTCCAGGAAGAACGGGGTAGAGAGCACGGGAAATGTACACCATTACTTCTATTTCTCAGAATAGCAGGGTGTAGATGGGTTGTTGAATGAAGGTGACGTGCGCAGGGTTAACGAGTCGAGAAACGTTGAGGAGGATTGGGCCAGTGTGGATGCTGGAGTCGGAGTCAGAGTCGGAGTCTACGGCGGTGGTCATAGCCAATCACCCAGATCGGTCGAGGTCAGATTCAGGGCTGGGTGCCTAGGAACAGTAGCAGAGGAACTCGGTTCAGCAAAACTTGGTCTGAAGAAATGTGGGAGCTGGCAGTGGGATCGGGATGGGGGGTGTCAACAAGGGAGATGATGTTGGCGAGTCGGTGAGGCTGTCAATGGGAACAAGTTGATGGGTGGTGCCGTCAGTGAAGTGCACAATGGGCAGGGTGTTGGAGAGGTAAGAGATGACAGAAGATGATGAGGATGCCATAGTTGGCAGCAAAGGTGTTGCGCCATGAGTTGAGAGATGGTAGCTTCGAGTTATGATAAGGCAGGCAGTCACTAGCAATAAGCGAAGGGCTTGGGGGGCTAAGACCAACTCAAAGCTGAGGAGCTCACTCAGCTTGCGGGTGGGTTATATATTCATGAGGGTTGCGCACGGACCAGCGTGCATGGACCTAGTCGTACAGGTCGTACTACAGGTGAGTGCGTCTAATCATAAAAAGTCGTAACATCCGTGAATTGAGCCTGAACACAGTGGCTCAGCATATGGTGGTAGTTCGGAATGCTCTGCACGACTCACGCAGCCAGGAGCGAGTTCGAATACACTGCAGTGCAAAAGGGCTGATGTCAGTAGGCATATGACTCGGAGAGACATGTTCATGTTGGTGGGGGCTGCATATGCCGTTTGGCAACCATCATCGTCCCGAGCCATGCCCAGTTGCTCATGCCAAGAACACATATCTATGAGCATGAATTAGTCGACGACTCCTTGCAGCAGAGTGGGTTGAGCGTATTCCGCACCAGGATAGCTGACAGGATGTTGAAGATTCTGAGGTGCAAGGTTCAGACTGTCAGCGAACGAACAGAACAGGAACAGATCCGCTGGATGGATGGCGATAGCTACGTTGTCAAAAGCCCTGTATGCTGCTTAGCATGTGGCTCGTCTCCATTGTCATGGTCATGAAACAAGGGCGAGGAATGCACCCATGCTGATAGTGTACATGATCAGCCGGTTTATCAGGCTGTCGGTCCTGGGCATTGCATTTGTCAGCCGCATTCTAGTCGGCACAAACTGCTGCACCATTTTAGACCAGTATGAGAGCAGTGGAGGATGTAGATCACAGATGCAGTGAGAACCACGTCATCCACGGAATCGATGGCATTGTATGCCAACATCAAGTTCTAGGCCATATGGGTGGGTCGATGCATGTAAAAGAAGCACGTGAGAGTGGGGAGGGGGGGACACACCAGGAAGGTTTGGAAGTTGTCAATTGTGAGGCCACGAAACCTGCGGCACATGGGTCTGGAATTAGGACCACGGCTTGAGCAAGATCATGATCGTTAGAAGAGGCTCACCCAACAACAGTAACGGCTTTCATCGTATGATGGACTCGAACAATCAGCCTCTTCAACACGGTGGGACGTTGCCGGAGGACCACTAACCGATCGACATACCTGCGTAGATGTAGTCAAGGCCTCGTCAATGAATCCATATATACGACAAACAAACACTCACCTATCATGCCAGCCATGAGCAAACCCTGTACATAACACACTCAATCAGTGTCCCTCCACAGAGAATAAAGAAAGACAGGCTTACGCTGACCACCAGGAGCAGGTATATGTACTTTGATGGCCCGACTAGTATGATCCGTAAGCGGGTCTTTCTTGAGAGCACTTACAGACACAGTCACAGCTACGTACGAAGTATGACATCAGCAAAAGTGAAAAAATGTCCTGCTAGACTGCACTGTAAGGCAATGGTGACAATGCTCAGACATTACCCAAATTTCATTGTATTAGCATGCAAATGAGAAGTGGACCATACCACACCCGAAAAGACCATGCAGTCCCCAAATATATTGCGAGGATTGCGAGGATTGACGGGATTGCATGGCAGTGCAATCTATGAAATTCCCAGGCAATATTTTATAATTAAGGCAATGCCAACACGCCTGCAAGACATTTTTGCACTTTTGCTGATGCGATGCGCGTCACATGGAAACTGCACATGCACACTTTCAGCATGGTCATACAGGTGGTGAACGAGATGAATACCTCTGGCAAGTGATCATGATGCATGCCTAAGGAGAGATGGTCAGCACTGGCAGCAGCGTCTTCGACATGAACGGGTACCGACAGAAATGGTAGAAAATATCTGCAAGTGGTCGTCGATTCCTTTAAAATTGGACCCGAGAGAAGGAACACCCACGTTTAAGGACCTGAAATTATGCACGGGTTGTTAAGCGAGCCGCGCAAAGAGACTGCCACATACACACCATGTATCGTGGAAGAAAGCGAGGGGGTTTCCATAATTCGCGACGAAATAAAAGTAGCTGTTGAGCGATCGAGTGCATTGTCAGAGTGTACATGAACAATTCACGACGTGCAAGCTCCCCATTCCGGGCTTAGGAAATAGCATTAGAAACATATTCGCAGTTTATTATTTTTGGATAGGCTTCTCATTGATGTCCAAACAGGCAGAATCTCGTATTCCATTGGACATTCCTGGTGACTGAGGCAATAATGCCTGGATCGTAGTTGGCAATGGTGACCCACATGTGATCATGATTCTAAGTGAGTTAAGATGGGCTAAACCCAAGACCTAGCGCTTAGATATATGCCCCTCGAAGGATTCGGAATCTTTCTTATCAGATAATATAACGGGGGCCGGAATTTTGTTACTCTCAGGCAAACTTGGCGGTCATTCTCCCTCTCCCGAACCTCCACTGATTCTCAGGCTCTAGCTGCGGGTACACCTCCTCTGCCTACGTATTCCATCGCCTTTGTGGAGCATATCAGTTACGGGGCGCAATGGAGATCTCGGTGCGTCCGACAACCGTTCCCTTTCTCTTGCCCCACTCACATGTGTCTAGCCAGAGCTCGAACGCCCTCAATCGCTCCATGCAAGGTCTCTGGTCGACCCATAGACGGGCCAAGGTCAACCTCAACTCCACATCTACGCCCGTCTCTGGTTCCGCGACCCCCAGTGTTCCTCCACCCGCGGAGGAACCCACTACAGACGCCACCCCAGCAGAGACTGCCCTCGACACGCCCATCGCAGAGGCAGAGCCGGCGACCATTTCCACAGATTCAAAACCTGTTAGCACGAAGCGGAAGCTGCGCTCGACACGAGAGGATGGGAGCAAACGCGCGAAGCTTTCCGGGGGCAGCGTGTCCAAGGACCACACACCACCGACGACGCGTCTGTCGGACCTTGGAGGGGTGGACGCGTGCATAGAGAAGATGCTGGAGCTGGTCGCGATGCCACTGTGTCACCCGGAGATTTATCTACACACGGGTGCGCAGCCGCCGCGGGGGGTTCTCTTGCACGGCCCTCCGGGTTGCGGAAAGACGATGCTTGCGCATGCGATTGCTGGGGTGAGTGACATCAGCACTCTGGTTTTATTGGCGTTTCGGCTTTACCCCTTTTACTTTCCTCCGTATTTGCATCTCGAGATATTTCCCCAGAACGCTTTCCCCGCCACATTGCACTCTCCGCTGGCCGAGTACAGCTATGGCTATGGCTGCGGAAAGACCGAGGTTGCTTCGTGGTGTCCTTACTTTTCCCAGTTGGCGGCTTAGCGAATCTCAAGCAGGGTTCAAGTCACCGTCATAGTTGACTATGGCCATGGCTATTAGCCATAGCCATAGCCAGCTAGGTGCAGAATCTTACGTTGCCGAGGTTTCGCTTCCACCCAATATCCTACCTTGCCTCCGTCATGCCTCCTCGCGAGAGCGTCTTGATTGCCAACATTCATCCCCCACGACCATTTCTCATGCGGGCACTATGAATCGCATCCTACAGGAGCTCGGCGTGCCGTTCATCAACATCTCTGCCCCATCAGTTGTCTCAGGGATGTCGGGTGAATCCGAGAAGACACTTCGGGACACGTTCGACGAGGCCAAGAGGGTCGCGCCCTGTCTCCTCTTCATCGACGAAATCGACGCCATCACACCGAAACGCGAGAGCGCTCAACGGGAGATGGAACGACGAATAGTCGCGCAGTTCCTGACATGCATGGATGGTGCGGCTGTCCTTCATTCTCTGAATTACACCCTCCCGCTAACATTGGGCAAGACATGTCATGGGAGAAGAACGACAACAAGCCTGTCGTCGTGATCGGTGCGACGAATCGCCCGGACTCCCTGGACGCCGCACTACGTCGTGCCGGCCGGTTTGACCATGAGATCAGCATGGGTGTACCAGACGAAGAGGCACGAGCGCAGTACGTGGACGCGGTTCATGACCGACTTATGCCATTCTGATTCTTCATAGGATCATTCGCGTCCAGTCGTCAAAGCTGAGGCTAGAAGGCGACTTCGACTACACCGCGCTGGCGAAAGCGACACCAGGCTACGTCGGCGCGGACCTCGCGGCCCTCACCGGCGCCGCGGGCATCATCGCGGTGAAGCGAATATTCAAGCAGATATCAGAGGGCACCCTCGTCCTGCTCGAAAGCGAAAACGAAAACGAAAACGCGATACCCGAACCAGATGGCGACACGTCCATGGCCGTCGACCCACCCTCACATCCGCCGCCCTCCGCTGCAGCAAGCGGCATCGGCGGCGGCGGCGGCGGCAAAACGATCCCGTTCGCGAGCTTCGACGTCTCGAAACACACCGTCGCGAGCTCGATCGTGCACTTTCTCCGCGCACACCCGGACCCGCTGACGGAGGCGCAGCTCGGGCCGCTGTGCATCACCTATGGCGACTTCGGGCGGGCGCTGCAGGAGGTGCAGCCGTCGTCGAAGCGCGAGGGCTTCGCGACGGTGCCGGACGTCGTGTGGGGGGACATCGGCGCGCTGCACGCGACGCGCGAGGAGCTCCAGATGGCGATCGTGCAGCCGATCAGGCGGCCCGAGCTGTTCAGCGCAGTCGGCATCGTCGCGGCGTGCGGCGTCCTCCTATGGGGCCCGCCCGGGTGCGGGAAGACGCTGCTGGCGAAGGCGGTCGCGAACGAGTCGAAGGCGAACTTCATTAGTGTGAAGGGCCCCGAGTTGCTGAACAAGGTGAGTTCGTGATATGTTTTCCTGTTAGTATATAGTCATTAACGTGGCGATCCCTCTCTCGTTGCAGTACGTCGGCGAGAGCGAACGCGCGGTGCGGCAGGTGTTCTCGAGGGCGCGCGCGTCGTCGCCCTGCGTCGTCTTCTTCGACGAGCTCGACGCGCTCGTGCCGCGCCGCGACGACAGCATGGTGAGCAAACGCACCTGGCGGCACCCCCACACCACTGCTACCGTTTGCTGACGCCGCTGCTTCCATGCTGCCACAGTCCGAATCCTCCGCGCGCGTCGTCAACACGCTCCTGACCGAGCTCGACGGCCTCGACGCGCGCAAAGCGGTCTACGTCATCGCCGCCACGAACCGCCCGGACATGATCGACCCCGCGATGTGCCGCCCGGGCCGCCTCGACAAGCTATTGTACGTCGACCTGCCCTCCGCGGCGGAGCGCATCGAGATCATGCGCAAGATGACCTTGGGGAAGGTCCCGCTGGGGGGGCCGGCGACGGCGGTGGGCGGCGGGGACCCGAGCAAGATCCAGCTGCTCATCGAGGACCTGGTCGAGCGCCAGTGCGAGGGGTATAGCGGGGCGGACCTTGCGGCGCTGGTGAGGGAGGCGGGGGTCGTTGCGCTGAAGAGGACGTTGGGCGCGCTGGACGCGCTGGAGGCCGGGGGCGACGAGGGGCAGGGGCAGGGGCAGGCGGTGGCGGGGGAGCAGAAGGTGCTGGTGTCGGCGGAGGACTTTGCGCGGGCGCTGGAGAAGGTGCAGCCGAGCGTGTCGGCGGCGCAGAGGCGCAAGTACGAGGCGTTGCGGTCCAAGTTTGCGGGGTTGCCGGTGAGGGGCGGGAAGGACGAGGATGGGAGGCGTATAGAGGACAAGCAGACGTAGATGCGTCGCAGTATGTTCGAATAATGAAGGTTAATTTGCAACGCTTTTCCGCCCGCTGCTGTCTGAATTCCATGATGTGTCGTACAAGTACCGTCCTCCTCAGGGCACACGATCTATCCCGCCTTCTCCCCTCGCGGGGACGGACAGACAACGTACAGAGCACATAACTTGAGTACTGGAGTACTCGCAGAGATTAAGCGCAGCCAAGGATGGAGATTAGATAAGATGCGACTGTGAAACCCCTCGCCGTGCAGGCCATCCTCTCCAGCCACCACGAGGACCTTTTAGAATCTGTCGCCTTCCTGCTCTGAAGAGGTCTCTAGAGAGTCTGTGCAACGACATATACACCCATCGTCCATCTGCCAATCCTGACAACCCCCCTACAATAATACCCAAATACTAGCGATATCCGCTGAATGTCCGATCTGTATCGCTCCGCCCTCCAAGCTCGGTTTGCGAAAGCGCCACAGCTTCCTCCATTGCCAGGAGAAGATGAAGAGGATGAAGTGGCAGACTCAGGAGGTTCACTTCCAACTGGTATGGGGCCTCCAGCAGCGTGAGTACCTCTGCCCCCCCCCCCACTCCACCGGTCCCTGCTGCTCACGGAGGGTCGTGAATCGTGCAGCCCCTCCCGGACACCACGACCCACCCAAAAACGTGCCCCGAATCCTTCTTTAGCTCCCATATCTGCCTCCGGATTCTTTGATCAGGCAATGCAGGTTACAGGGCCACATCTGGAGCTCGACATCAGGGCTTATTACACGCCACCGAAGTTCGAGGACGGAACGGTCATGATCTGCCACCACGGCGCCGGCTACTCCGGCCTTTCATTCGCGTGCGTGGCCAAGGAGGTGACGGACATGAGCCGGGGCGAGTGCGGGGTGCTGTCGTATGATTGCCGTGGGCACGGTACGTCGACGTCAACGGGGCCACACTCACATGCATGGAGCAGTCCTCATTCGTCCCAGGGAGAACGCAGACCCTCTCCAACCCGGAGCAAGAAAACCTGGGTGTGGACGTTCTCACTGCGGACCTCGTTAATCTCGTTCGCACCGTCTTCCCGGACGTCGAAACCGCTCCTTCCCTTCTGGTGAGCAAATGCCATTTTGACGGGCGCGGCCGCTCACGTCCTGCCATCAGCTGGTCGGCCACAGTTTAGGGGGCTCCGTGTGTGTCCGTGCGTGCCCGCTCCTGCAGCAGTATCAGTATAGAATCGCGGGCGTGTGTGTCATCGACGTCGTAGAAGGTTTATGGGCTCTTTCCGTTGGAATCGCGGGATGCCTCGCTAATTACGTGTTCCCGCACGCAGAGTTCACACTCGATGCCCTCCCGCTCATGCACAGTCTCCTCAATGCGCGGCCGGAAGGGTTCGACAGCCCCGAAGAAGCGATCGAGTGGCAGTGAGTGGGGGCTGCATCACTTCATTAATATTTACGCCGTTCTAGCGGGCTCATCGTCGCGGCATCTCCCTTAGCGTGAACACGCACACGATTCGC
This sequence comes from Ganoderma meredithae, assembly GCA_022814645.1. Lineage (NCBI taxonomy): Eukaryota > Fungi > Basidiomycota > Agaricomycetes > Polyporales > Polyporaceae > Ganoderma > Ganoderma meredithae. The sequence continues at coordinate 37,804 of JAKLMY010000234.1, read as the reverse complement.
AACCCGACCTCCGCGAGAGTGTCCGTCCCCGCCATCCTCGTGCCGGCCCCCGAAGGCTCGCCCCCGAGCGTGCCTGCGTACCTCTGGCGAACGCCGCTCCGCTCGACAGCCCCATACTGGAACAGTAGGTCGCGCGCCGCTGTACCTCCGCCGCGCGTGATGAGTGCTAAACGATGGGTGTTCGTTCGTTCGTTCGTTCGTCCGTGTTCGTCGCATGGATCGTCGCAGGCTGGTTCACAGGCTTGTCTGGCAAATTTCTGGCCGCGCGCACCGCGCGCATGCTCGTCCTGGCGGGCACGGAGCGTCTCGACAAGGAGCTCATGATCGGACAGATGCAAGGGAAGTTCCAGCTCGTGGTGATTCCCAACGTGGGGCACATGGTGCACGAGGTGCGTGGCGGGCGGGCGGAGCGCGTCCCGCGAAGCGGAAGCGTTGACAGTTTCATTGTCGGTACAGGATGACCCTACGCGGATGGCGGACGTGCTGGTCGAGTTTTGGAGGCGTAACGAGCGGGCGGTCGTCGGGGTCAAGAAGGTCGGCGAGCTGTAAGGGGTAGCGACAGCTGCCCTGTAAGGTTTGCTGTGGGGACGGAACAGAAGTCGGATGGAATGGTCGGGTGCAAATCCTTCTGTAGCAAGCACGGCTAAGGACCTCAATCCAGTAGAAATGTTTGGGAACGTTAGATTTCCAGTGTGGTTCTACGCACCATGGAATCTACGTAGAACGCTCAAGGGGGTAACCGGACGCTTACGGGGATAATCGAGAAAGCGCTTGATTGTTCCCTAAGCGATCTACAGGCCCAGACGGCCGAAGTGTCTGGCCCGCCGGCGCTGAGACCTCTCCCAGACCTCAGGAAAGGCCAGGAGATCCGGGAAAAGTCCCTGGGATGCTGAAAACCAGGCTATAAACTCGTTAGCAAGGGCCTTGGTGGACAGAGCCGCGAGGGGGGCAAGGGGAGGACTAAGCGGCCCGGGACGCGAGAACGCGCTTTTCTGGCGCTTTAGAACGACGGGTAAGTCCCCAAGTGTGCGCAGTCGTTAACGGTTAAGCGATCTACATCTACACTACACACGCCCCATGGAGGGCGACCACACTGGAAATTCTATGTTCTGAAACGTTTGACACCAGTACTAGATTGCCGTGTCAAGGCTGCAGCCCAGCGTGCCTAGGCCGGTGTTCGGGCAATGGTTGTTCCTCCACCGGCATACGCCGAAACACACGTGCACGTCCTTAGTCCCGAGCGTTTCGTGTTTATGTCAGTGGAAAACAGGTTTTGCATCCTTCGGGCCTCCATCAAATGTTAAACCTCGCCAATGATTGGACCAAAGTGGCCAATGCCACCTTGAGCTTATGCGAGGGTTGGGACAGCCAGGAACATGGGTATTCCTTGCTTGTGAAGTCTCGACGCTTTGTTGCCACAACGTAAAAATACCCATGATGGTGAGGACTGCACTAGTAGTATTATGGGAAGATGGCGGGGTTGAAATGACGATTTGAGCTCCTTTGACTCCATGTTCAAAGTCTTTGAATAGTACTATTACTAGGTGCATATTAAATAGAGTGGCGAACGTGGTGAACGTTAAACTTAGCGGAGGGAGGTCCCATGATTAGTGTCGTTATTAATTAAGGCCAAAAAGATTCTGTCGACGTCGATGCACCCGTACGTAATGTCTCATCGCAGTAAGTCCTTGGGTCACCATCAACCCCCCTTGGTGCCCACATGTCATGCCTGGTCCATGCGCTACAACTCCGTGCGACGCGTGGGCCAACGATGTAGACGCGCGAGTGCGTTAGTGCACTTGAGTTGTGCGGCTAGACGTCGCGGCGCGGCCATCGATTGGTTTCTATTCATCAGCGAAGACAGATTAGCGAAATGTATGGCAAAACTGAAAGCAGCGGAAAGCATAGCGAAGACGATTGTACTTCATGCAAGGCAGTAGGCAATGATTAGCTAAGGTTGCTGTCCAGTCCATCCAGTGTGAAGGGAAACATGAGGACGAGGACGATCTGTCGGCATATGCGGGCAGCTCAACTGCCTGCTCACCGCAGCACGAACCCCGTCCCAATCTAAGAGGCATCTCGTACAACGCCAGCGGATCCCGGATCACGAACCCGTGCCCCGACCCCCGACGGCCGAGCCACATTACGCCTCCTCCTCAGTTGAACTAACCTGCACGCTCATCGCCCCAAAGTTCAGAAACGGCGCTGGATTGTGGGGCGCATCCTCCTCTTCCTCCTCCTCGCCGTCCTTCCGGCCGATGGCGCGCTCGCGGAGGAGCCCCCACTGGACCCACCAGTCGTCGGCCTCGTCCTCGCAGTCGTACCCAAAGATCTCGCGGATCTCGGCCCAGAGCCCGCTCGCCTCGCCGCCGGCCTCGAGCACGTTGACACCCTGCTGCCCGAGCATGCGCATGCCTGCATCGCGCTGGCGCGAGGCGTCGCAGTCCGCCATCGCCATGAAGAACGCGTTCCCGAACTCCGACGCGCGCACGCCGCGTGTGCGCCCCTGCCGCAGCTCCTGGAACGCGTACAGGAACGACTCGATCTGGCGCTCCTCGGTCAGGTGCGAGAAGAGCTTCGCGAGCACGGCGCCGTCCTCGACGGCCATCGCTGTCGCTTGGATCGTTCCGGGCTGAAGACAGGACCAATGATGTCAGTGGTGGATGCCAGGAACGATGTCGGGTTGCGACACTTACGGGGAAGGGGTGGGCCGCCTCGCCGATAAGTACCAGTCGGCCCTCATCCTCTACCCAATCTTCGAGGTCGGTGTGCTCGCGGATCGTTATTCGAGTGGCTTTTGAAGCGTGCTTGGTGAATTCGCATAGCCTGTAGAGAGTCACAGAAACACGAAGACGCTTAATTTGAGGGCCGGATTACAGTGAAGTGGGTGTACTAACCGAGGATCCAATGTTTCCGATATTGACGGAACCAACACTGACGGGTCATCCCCGAACTTGCCCTCCGCTGCCTCATCTGGACCATAGAATTGACAAGCGAGATCGTTTCCTCCATGCTGTTCCAAAATCAGCGGCCCGAGGGCGATGACGACCTGAACATGCCACACGCACCACAGGGAATCCGAGGACGGCACGGTTGTCGCCAAACGCCACAAGCACGCCGTTCTGGGGACGGCGCACGTCAACCGTCCGCATGCCACGTTCCTGTAAGAAATAGGACACACACCTTCTCCGTCACCACTCCAAGATGCTTCGGCAAATAGTCACTGGAGACGATTGTGCTGTGGGCATATCAAGCATTAGCGGTCGTAAAGGTGTAGGGCCCAGAGCGGGGATAAGAGTTGACGCACTCGTAGAGAGCCAAGCCCGTTGGTGTGCCCCCGGCTTTCTGGCCGGTTACTGCGGCACGACAGGGCCCGTATTCGCCGTCGGCACCAACGAGGACGTCGGCTGATAACGTTGTCCCCGACGACAGTGCCACCTCACGCTCCTCTGTGTCCAGGTCCACCACCTCCGCATTGAATTCCACCTCGGCGCCTGCGCGTGTTGCTGCGTCGTATAGGATGTCGTAAAGCTCCGCGTGCTGTGATCCGATTTGAGCTCGGATAATAGGGCGGAGGGTGACAGGAGGAGGCGACGACGCACTGTGAGCAACATGAAGACACCTCTCGTCTCTCGTAGCAAGTCCTGCGCCCATACTTGTCGACCGAGGTAGTCCCCGTCCTCGTCTAACTCGCAATGACGCGCAAGTGTGAGGAATGAGGTCGACGGCAGGAGACTAATGAACGCTCACATTTCGCGAATTCGATGCAGTGCGATATTAGTGCCTTCTGTTTCAGTGGCTCGTAGAGGTCCCAGTGGAAGAAAATCTTGGTGAGATTTGGTGGTAGTCGAATGCCGCTTTCGCCGCGCTGTTGACGGGACATTCAAACGCCCATGACCAAGATGTTGAGGGTGTGGGCGTTCGAGAAGAACCACGTACCGCGGCCTGTCTGCCCGTCCTCTCTAATACTTTCACACGATGGCCAACTCTCCTCAGCGCGAGGGCGCAAGAGAGTCCGGCGATTCCTAAGTAAGTCGCCGCAAGGTGTCAAGATATACGATCGAATGGAGGTCGAATAGGGTGACAAAAGGTACGGCGCACCTCCTCCGATTATCAGAAAACTGATCGGGAGGCGGGCTTGTGTTGGACGTGTTGAGGACTAGTGAAGACGGACTGTTGGCACACGGGATCCGGAAGGGAGGGCACACATGACGTACCTCAGCGCGGTCGGAAGCCATGATGTTGAGAAAGAGGGTGAGGTATAGTGGGTAGCAGGAGCGCGATGAGGGGAAGATATACCATGTTGCACGTTGCACCCGCCTAAACGTAAACGGAGATGCGGCGGGCCAAAACAGATCTGTAGTCATAACCGGATGCTTCGCTTGAGCGGTAGGGTTTCAGAGTCAGGGCCGTCCACGCACCCGTCATCTGGCCAGTGGGGTCGTGGCCAGAAGGCGTGAGGATTCCGAAATGGCCTGAGTGTGTGTTCTTCCCTTCGCGTGGGCCTTTGCCCGCGGCGCGACTAGTACAGTACGGCTTGAGTACGGCTGCGCAAAGTTCAGGCAGCACCTGGATTTAAAGGGCAGCTGGGTCCCGCCAGGATAATCCGCCGGGAGGCTTTCAGCCAGCCAAATTCGGCCACGGGGCACCACTTAATCGGGGCACGAAATTGCGGAAGTGACCGCGAACGTAGCGACAGCGCTTAAGGAAATATTCGGGCCCCGCGACGCAGAAAGTGCTCCCGAGCCCGAAACGCGGACGACCACCCTCCCTCGCGGTCTACGTTCACGGAGGGAGGGAGATGCACTGTTGGGGTCTGTGGGCGTCGCGAAGTCCGAGTTGTGGCTAAGGGCCAAAGTTGTTGGACCACAGCGACGAGCTTCTGCTTCTGCTTCTGCTGATCCCTGCAGAGAAGCTCTCGCGCCCAGATTTAAGGTTTGACAGAGTTTGGGGGGTGGTCATGAGAAGGTGCGCAGCCGCAGCCGAGCTGTCGAGACCTGGGCCTGACGTCGGGACCAAGTGGCCCAGACTACTCCCAAACTGGGCAGGGCAAAGCTCCGTGCCTAAGGTCATTGGTGACTCGTGGAAGGTCAGGATTGTCGTGACAGCAATGGAAGGCGTCGTCAGGCGTCGTCAAGCTGGAACATCTATGGGGTGTATAAAAGGACATAGCGAGGTTGAGGCAAATTTCAGACACTTGGTGGGCAAACAGTGAACCCAAAGACAAACAGCATCACTAACCCGTTCGTTAAACGACGGAGACTCGCGCGCAGCGAAGAGTGCTCCTTTCACACCAGGCTTTGCAAAACGCATTGGGCGGACTATTGCGCATTGTGGGGTTCTCGGAATAGCGGCGTCCGAACGGTTTGACGTATGTCGCCATGATGCCACGAGCCTGCAGAAGATTCAATGAAGCGATTATCAATAGCGCAAAAGACCGAACGCCTATGTGCTTACCATGTGCGGTGCAATAGCAAGAGATTCCCACAAACATGACATGGGAGCGGTATGTCAGTGTTTAGCATGGGAGTGCGCTGACTAGTAGGTGCGAATTGGATGCGAATCTCGAAGCTTGAATGACAACAAGGTGAAGGCTAGGAATGTGTAGGTCAGGAGGACAAGAAAGCACACAACATCATTCGCAGCTACCACTTGACGAGGGGATCAGACATATTGGAAAAGCATTAGCAATAGAATCGAGAAGATGTGTGGCGTCAAATGGGTGAATTAAGGAGATATTAAGGAAAGCAGACGTATAGAAGCAAAGGAAATGATGATAGGCGAGGAGTATTACATCGCAGAGCAAGCGGATTGCATCAAAAGATGCGACGCTCAAGCTCCGGGAGAGATGTCGTTGACAGTGGGAACAAGGAGAAGGGTAGAAGCATAATGGATGGCGGAGGACTGCTGTGGCCAGGAACCAGAAAGGGCAGGTGTGACCGCTCGTGCTGGACACGCACGCCCACACAATCTGCCTCAGGCTGATCACAACCTTCGCAGCTCATCATGAAGAGCGAAGCGGCGGGGAACCCTGTGAGGAGCCGTGATAGTCGAGCCATATGCGGAACTATGGTGGCCTCAATCTGACACCCTCTGCACCATGTACCGCTCCCATGACAGGTATTGGAACGTGTTCTGCCCCGTGGGCCCCCGCGCGATACCAGCACTGCAAGAGCTGGGCAGCTTGCTCATCCGCATATCGGCGGACGCGGCCTCCTCTGGGAAGTGGGCGGGAATGTCGAAAGTGACCGGAAGGAAGGAGATCTTCAGCTTGCGGCTGTCCGTCGTGATGGGCGTGAACGGGAGAGGGAGCAAAGGTTCGGGTGCGGGAACCCAGCAGGAATACGAGGAAGTTGCGGTACCAGACGGAGAAGATGTGGCGACAGACGAGGAACACGATGCGGCGGATGCGTCTGCCGCGAAAGACTCCGTGGGGCAGAGAGCCCGGATCTCCGCGGGGGCTTCCGCGTTCGAGGGCTGCAGACGAAGCACCTCCCTCAGATCTGTGATTTTGTAAACTCTGTGCTAGACCGGAGGTGAGAGTAGGCCTACCTTTTAGGGCGTCTTCTACTCGACTTTGAGCTTTCCGGGCCCTTCGCCAGTGCCCTTTGACACTGCTGTGTTGACCAAGCGCGACATCGCACGCGTGTTCGGCTTCCACGAAGCTAAATCGACTACGTCAGCACAGGGTCTAGAGAGCGGCGTGTTACGTACTTGTTGGCCTTCAGATACGCCGCCGCGAGGTTGAGCTGGGCAACCCCGGCTCGATCCGATACGCATCGTTGTAGTGTTTGATCACGTGCGCATAATCTCCTTTCTTGAAAGCGAGGTTTCCCTTTTCCTTCTTTCAGCATCCGAACTCAGTTCGGGGAATTGCGACCCCATACTTTTTCTTTCTCTCCCTCGGAACACATGTACCTCCACTGCGTGAGTTCCCCGGCAGTCATGTCGTTATCGTCTGCTGACTCCAGGTCTCTTTGCGCGTCATGAAGATTAACATGGACGTCAACAGTCCACAGGTCTTCCTCTTCTTCCGTGCCCCACCCATCCACACCAGCACCTGTCGCGCCCATCATTTAGCATCCAACACGACGCGTCCAATAGCAAAAAATAACAATAACGTGGGACAAATCGAGACACGCACCTCGTCCATCCCACTCCCGCTCCTTGCCCGCACGCACCCCGCTCTCCTCTTCCTCCGCACGCACCGTAGGCTCGCAGACCTCGCCGAGGTGGTCCATCGAGCACCCGCACTCGCACCACTTCCCCACGAGCTTCTGCCGAAGGACGAGCCCGCACCCGTCCAATTGAACTCCTACGCGACACGCCACATCGTATTGCACGCGCGGCGTAGCTCTCGCGCACGCGTGCTTTCCACTCCCTGTCGTTCGCCTTGTTGCTCGCGCGCGCGGCCTCTGCAAGGGTCTTTAACGCCTCCGTGGGCGGGCCTAGGGAAGGCGGCTTCACGAAGCGGGGCGCGTGCTGTGCCTTGAGCGACTCGAGGTGCGCTTGGAGCGCGTCGTAGTGCGGGAGGAGCTGCCAGGAGGGAAGGCCGCGCCGCTCGCAGATCGGGATGCCGTTCGATTTGGCCTGGGCGGAGAGTTCGACGGGTCAGCTGATGAAGGGAGGTCACAATGCACATACGGAACAAGCGCACAGGCATGCATCACAGTCATTACACTGGTTCGGGCTAGCTCGGATAGCATAACAATACAGGGCAATACTCAGCCCGGAATATTACTACGCCAGGAACCATGCATATATGCGAGACGAAACCGCTGAATGCGAACCCCTTGGAAGGACGACCACTGGCGCCATAGAGAAAAAGGGAGGTTTGAAAATGGGTGGCAGTAAGAGAAAGACGCAGGGCCGAAAAAGGGGCACGTAGCGCTTTGCGTCTAGTCCACTATGGACGTCTGGACCCGCTTGAAGTCCGCTAGATGGTCAATCGAAGGGGACGTAGGATTCACCTCCTGACCGGCTATGGTAGTCGCTTGCACCACGCTTCAAGTCCGCTAAGTCGCATATCGGGAGGATTGAGAAAACGGTGAAACACCTCCAGCCGTCTACGGAGCACCACCACGGAGTGCAACAGGAGGCGCAAAGTCACTCCCTCCTGCACTACGTCCTCTATAAATTCCGCGAAAGGTCCTGGTATTCTATTTTGTTGACTTATGGGCTGAATCCCAGAAAGGAGGGGAATGGGTAGGAATTCGCTGCTCAGGATAGTGGGGAATAAATGGCGCCCGGCTGGATCAACCCGAAGGTGCCACATTCGGCTGCCGAAACAGGATTCTCGGGAAAATGGCGAGAATGTCTTTTCGCAGCCATAGCCATAGCCATAACCGTAGTCGGCTGGAGAGGGATTACAATATTTTGGCGAAGTAGGTACTCACAAAATGCCTGAGCGCGGTATATGTCCAGAGCATGCTCTTGGTGGCGACACGATCACCAGCCTCCCGGAAATCCATGGCGATGACTCTACGGAAGAAGTCCTTGATGTCGTCGCAGTCGGCGTTGGCAGCGACCCAGCTGGGTCCACCTACGGTTACGCACTGGAGGACTAGAGTAGGGACATGGATAACAGAGAGGTAGTAGAGGTGACGGAGAAAAGGCGTGCGATGTCTTCTGCGTAGCGGGGGAGGAGGATGCGCGAAATGACGCGCTCGAGGTGGGCGACAGAGGGTTGAGAGAGGCTCTGGTGCGCATGAGGACTCGAGCTTCCGTGGTCGTGGGCAGGGTCGGCAGGAGCTTGGTTTTTAGTTGCAGCCTTCCTCTTGGGTAGCCGTTTCGTTACGCAAGAGGGTTCCGGAGGCATGACAGGATCACCTCTTTAACCAATCGTTTCTCCGGAACACCCGACATCTAGCATGGGACGAACTACCCTGAGCTGAATGTTTCTGGGGTATGAAATTGGTGGCTAACCAAGGGGGAGATACTGCGGTACTTGTTCGTGTGCGAGACGCAGCAAACGTTGAGGAGAACGACGGCGAGACAAGACCCAAGCCTTCGACGCGAGGCTGACCGCGTGACGCGTTCTTGTCACGTCCATCACACGATCACGGAGTTGCGACGTCACGTAACCCCTCGTCACGCTTCTGTGGCTCAAGGCAGGTGACAACGTCCGAGTCGCCGCTAACGTCGCCGCCAACGTCGCCGCCGCCGTCCTCGACGGCGCACACTGCTGTTTCTGCTTCTATCCTTATTCTGCGCTGTGCACCTTGCTCTTCTTACTGTTCTGTTTCTGCTGCCTACTGTTTCGCCTGCTGATGCTGCATCCCTAATAACTTGTGAATAATCGACCCCTACTCCATCGAGCCCGCCATGGCAGGAAAGCCGTCACAGACGAGGCCGGAGCCCATGAATGCTTCCCCTTACCACTCGAAAGTGAAGGTCACGCTCAGGTTCGCCGACCAACAGTTCGCCGCCGGCGGGATGGTCACTGGCAAGATGGAACTGGAGTGCAAGGCGGAGAAGGGCCTCGGCATCGGGGTCATAATGGTCGAATTATACGCTATTGAAGGTGAGCTTCTACGGTCTATTATGCTGCAATCTCTCCTTGCTTTCTTTGCATTCATATATCCACTGCGTATGCCGTCGAGCTCCTGAAGTGGTTGTGAGAAGCATTCCCATGAGAAGCCTCGCTGACCGAGACACAGTAAACTACTCTTTGGAGCTTGTCGGCGTCGATCGTGCGATGGTCAGACCGTACAGAATGATTCCAGGCGCGCGTTGTGCGGGTTTAGAAGGCATTGTGCATTGCGATGAGCAGCCATTGCGCACCTCCGGGTCGACCATCGTATGCACTGTATCGACTGGGGGCTGGGAGTATGCGCCGCATATAGCCACCTAGAAATCACAGAATTTGCATTCCACTCTATGGCCATTGTGCTCATGATCCATCCGCAGAGTTGACGTCTAGAGATCACTCAGCGACCTCGACCTTTCTGCACGCAAGGCGACTTTTCCAAGGGCCCGGGCTTCCCCCCTCAAACTCCGTGCATCCCTATCCTGCCCCTGGAGATCCGCCACTACCTTCAAACTATTACCACGCTCGCAGGGGAATTACGACATTCTTCTTCCAGTTCCCGCTCCCCGAGTCTTCGCCATCGTCTATCGAGTTCGGGGCCGGACTTGCGCGTTTACGCTATGAGGTCAGAGCGAGCGTCGGTGTGGCATGGAAGGGCGAGAAGAAGCTCGTAACCGATAAGAAGCCGGTCGATGTCGTGGAGCAGTACGAAGGTGATCCGGCACGGGGCGACGCCGAGGGCATTATCGTCGGGGAGAACGGCAAGATCTGGATGCAGGGGAAGGTCCTGGGCGGATTCATGGTCGCTGGGCAGCCTGCATGCATCGAGCTGCAAGTCAAGAACCGCTCTGGCAAGAAGGTGAAGTATCTGTGTTTCGTGTCTGTCGCGTTGCCAGTCGTTCAACCGTACTGCAGAACTCTGGCCTTGCCGTTATCCTGAACCGAGACTTGTATTTGCCCAACCAGCCGGTGGCGCAAAAGCAGCCGCTTCAGATAAACGACACTGTGACATCCGTGAACTTTCGTGGCCCAGAGTACATCATCGGGCCCGGCGTCGAGGGCATCGCAAACTTGGTGATAGACGTACCGAAGCACGCTAGAGGTGTGAGAGGCGGCCGCCGAATCGGGGATGGGGACAAGGTCTCGGAGTGCCTGTTTGAGGTTCGTTGTACGATTGGTATCAAACTTTCCATGGGCTTTGGAAGGTAAACTCTATGATTACTTTTTGTGCTGTCAACGCCTGATACATCGTCGAACAGCAAAGACATCCGGCTTGAGCTACCCGTCAAGATCCTCGACCCTTCCGTTGTCCCAGACTATCCTCCGCCAGACTTGTATGCCGCGGTACCACCAGCAGTACCTAGGGGGGTACCATTGTACGATCCCACCTCTGGAATGATCTACCAGCCTCCCACGTCTCCCGTGCCATATCTCGACAGGCCCGTAAGTCCATATGCATATCCAGTCCCGCCCATGTCCCCGCCTATTCCGGTCATGTCACCCGCCTTGGCGCCATACATCGAACACGGGCAGGTGTGGCTACCCGCCCCCAACATGCCCTTCCCCAACATCTACGGACAGTCGTCATACTACCAGCAACCAGGCTCCATGGTTCCGCCCCTCGATCCACCGCCACGGCCGTCCAGCGCGGAACCCACCCCCTCCCAACCCTTGCACAATCTGCCAGATGGCCCGGCGGCTCCTCCCCCTCCACTGATCCCGTTCCCCACGGGCGGAACGAACGACGGCCACCGCGAAGAAGGCAAGGGCGAGCGCGCCTCGCGCATCTCGCACCACCTGCGCCTCTCCTCACGCCACCGTTCCGCCTCCCCGCCCGCGCACCGCTACCAGCGTGAGCGCGAGCGCGTCAACACCATCGTCGGGTGCGGCTACGCGACCATCGCCTCCACGCGCGTTTTTGCTGACCTCGGGCACGCCAACGCCAATACGATCAGCCCGTCCTCCTCCCCGCCAGAGCTGCACGTACACACGCGCAGGGGGCTCACGCTCTCCCCGCTGCACACGGGCGGGTCTGTCGTGTCCCCGCGCCCGATGCTCTCTCCCAAGCTCTCGTTCTCGAAGGACCCGCTGGAGCAGGTGTCGCAGGTCCAGTGCCTCGAGCGCATCGCCGCCTCGGGCGGCGCAGACCAAGCAGGCCCGATTCCGGAAGGGGACGACAGGGACGGGGACAGAGGCAAGGACAGGGAGATGGACAAGACGCTCCCGAAGCCGCCCGTGCCGTCGGGCAAGGAGAGCGCGGCGACCCCGCGCGGGCGCGCGGATGCGCTCTTCCCCCCCGACCACCACGTCCTCCTCGCCGCCGCTGCCACTGTGGGCGCGGACGAGACCCCGCCCACACCCACGCTCGCCGCCGTCGCGTCGACGTCTGTTTTGAAGGTGCCGCGGCTGCGTGGTGCCAGCGGCGGTGCGGAGGGGTCAGGGCTGGACGCGCTGGAGGCGCGCCTCCTTGCTGAGGTCGGCACGCGCAAGCCGGAGCGCGCGCGTGCGCCCGACGTGCGCTCTGTGCTGCCCTTGCCGGAGCCGATCGCGATCCCGCGGGCGCAGGATGTCGAGCCGCCTGTGGACTCGGCGATCTCGAGTCTGACGCTGGGCGGCTTCGAGGTCGACGCGGACGAGAAGACGCTTAGGCGTGGGAAGTTCAGCCGTGGTGGGGGGAGCGATCGCGGTTTCGATTTGGAGGTGGAGGTGGAGGTGGAGGTGGAGGATGATGCGATTGCGCCTGTGCGCGCGCGCGAGTCCACGCAGGCGACACGCGGGCGGGATAGCCAGCAGACGGAGGGCGCGAAGAAGGAGCGGGAGAAGGAGAGAGAAAGGGAGAAGACGGGCGGGTCGGGCGGCGCGAAGAAGAGCAAGCACAGCGGCAAGCACACCGCGGGCTCCGACGGCGCGAACAAGAGCAAGGACAAGGAGCTCCAGAAGCTGCGCAAGGCCGCGCAGGGCCGCATCACCGCGTGGTTGGGCGGGATCGACGCCGACGCCGATCCTGAGCCTCCGCAGAGCCATACCCCGCCCCCTCCTGCGAGCCCGAGGAGGGGACGGTCGCCGGGTGCTGTGGCGCGCGTGTCTGGGAAGAGCTTTGGGGTCAGTCCGGCGCGGAGCCCTGCCGTGAGCTCTGCGGGATCTCCTGCCCACAGTCGTGGGCCTAGTCCAGCGCGCAGCGCGAGGAGGCTCATGGAGCCGTCCACGTCGTTGCCGAAGAAGGAGAGTGTTGAAGTCCTTGCTCATGTGGTGCCCGCGCCCCCGTCTCCGAAGGCGGCGCTGCAACTAGAGCAGGACACTCAGGCCGCACCAAACCCGCGCTCTTCAGGATTCCTCCCTATCGGTACGGTGCGTGCCCATCCTCAAGTGGCGACTATCAACGCGAAGGCTGGGAAGAAAGCGCTGCCTACAGACGCGTTCCTCCTGCCCAAGGCGTCGCCCCGGCTCGGAGTCTACCCGCCGCGCCCGCTCGATCCGGAGGTCAAGTACGACATCCGCTCTGCGCGGGGAGGCAAGGGAGGCATCGTTACGTCTGTCGCCGCGATCTGGGCTTCTGCCACCCAGCCTGCTTCGAAAGAGGCGGGACCGAAGCCTGTCCCAGTTCCTGCGAAGCCACGGGCCAACGGAACGAAGCTCGCGGAGCAGTGGAAAGCAACTGCCGAGCAGAGCGGTCCAGCGACTCCGATGGGCCCCCCCGCGATGAAGCCGAAGCCGGATGGATTGCGGTCACCCAAGGTCGCTGTTGGTGACGGTCTGAGGTCCCCCGCTCCAGGTTCAGGTGCAGCCACTCCGACGGTGGCAAATGGGCGGCCGAAGGCACTGCAACCACTGGCGAAGACGGGCTACTCGTCTCCGACGGTCACGTCGCCCGCCGCGGACCCGATGATCACCTCCGTAGCGGACCTGACGGCTCGGCGTGCGAAGATGATCAAGTCGCCGTCTGTCCCGGCCGTCGTCTCCTCGTCGACCGCTACCCCGATGCTCTCATCCACCGCGTCCCTCGCCCGCCCGTCCCCCGCTCGTGCCGAGCGCGCGAAGATGAACGCGAAACTGCCCCCTACGATCGCCGAGGCGGAACCTATGTCTACTAGTACTACGCCCAAGGCGCAGATCACGAGCAAGGCCACTGCGACCGCAGATGCTACCTCCCCGACGACTTTGCCTGGGTCCCCGTCTGCGAAGACGGATTACGCGTTCGGGCAGGCTCGACTGCGAGAGCTAATCAAGAGATACCAAGGACAAGTCAGCTCATGATTTGATTGCGGACTATTCATGCATACATCACTATTTCCCTTACCCCTTCCTCATCTCATACTTCTTGTCTGCTCGCCATTGACAGTTTCGGCCCCCTCATCCTATCTCTGCCCAGTATTGTATCATGCATCCAGGGTTGTTTCATCTTACACGCTGACTTATTCGCTCACGGTTCTGTCTTCCCTTCTCATTTTGTTTTCCCATTCATGTCCCACAATGATACCTCAGATCGTCATATCTGTCACGACTACTAACGATTTCCCGCTTCTGTGTCCGAGTTCCAGTTCACCCTTGCATGTACCACTAGCATAGTGAATGTCATGAATTAAGATTGTTACAAGCCGACTTGCCGGACGATGAGGCGGCAAGTCTGCATCCAGACGGATGATGGCCAGTCTTGTATTCGTTCTCACCTCGATCGCTCATTTTGCCATTATAGGAATGTTTCCAGGATGTGTACTCGCGACATTTGTTTAGGATGCCGGCATCCACTACGCCATCACGACTAGAAGGCTCACGCGAGGGTCATCTGCAAGCTCCCGTGCTGTTTGGGCGGGTGCGCCTCTGTAAGTAGAGTTTCCCCTATCTTATCTCTCGGACCGGGACGTTCATAGCAAGCGTCCTGGACATCTTAGGTATGGCCATGGAAAAATCTCCATGCTAAGTACCTTCCGGGGCTTCTCGCCGGCACGCCTGTATACCCGCAGCCACTGCAGAGCTTATCTCTGTGGAAGTGGAGTCCTTGATAAGGCGGCGAGGAGATACAAGTCGGGAAGAGCGAGCTTGGACAGGATCCGCGTCGTCGACGTCTTCCTGGACACTGCACTGGAGGCACTTCGACACATACGGAGCGACGACTTTTGTCAAGACAAGGAGAGCTAGAGGTATCAGTATCATGGCAACCAAAGCGAACTCGGTCCCTATCCCCACTGTTGTGGAGGTCGACCCCTTCATGTAAGTCCCAAATTGCGGCGATGGGAGGGCCACGCTGACGAAGGATGGATCCTCAGCCCTGCGGATCAGCAGAAGGTACGTACGCCGTGGCTCTCTACGACACGCGCTCCGTTATTATGAACACCGGTCTTCCATGCTCCACAGGGTATCCATAACCGTTGGCAGTGAGTACGCCCATGTACCGGTTTCGAAAAGGCGTCTGATAATTGCTCTCCGTGAAGTCCGGACATTCCGCCGGTGGCTGCTGTCAAGCCCGGCGATGTGTTCAAGGTTCAATGTGTTGGTACGTCCGCCATTGAGCACTAGCAACGTCTCGCGGTGAAATGACTCATCGTCTCCTTGAATGTGTAGACTGGACCGGTGCCCAGATCGGCAACAACGACTTCAGCGACGACATCAAGAACGTCGACCTCACGAAGATCCACAACCTCTCTGGGCCTGTGGCAGTCGACGGGGCAGAGCCTGGAGACTGTCTCGTGGTCGATATCCTCGATGGTATATATGGACAAGCCATTTCGTTAACATTAACGGCGTGGATCACGTGTTCATCTTTCTGTGTGTTTTCTAGTCCAGCCCTTCGAGAAGATGCCTTGGGGATACACCGGCATCTTCGAGCTCGAGAACGGGGGCGGTCTCTTCGGTACGTCCTCCTCTCCTTCCCCTCTCCCTCCCACTCCCACCTTCCCTTCCCCTCCTCCTCCTCGTGCAGACAACTGACGTACCCCCCCCCCGCAGCGAAGGAGTTCCAGTCCCGCGCCGCGAAGGCGATCTGGGACTTCCACGGCGTCTACGCCTCCTCGCGGCACATCCCCGGCGTGCGCTTCGCGGGGGTCTCGCACCCGGGCCTCATCGGCACCGCGCCGTCGCAGGCGCTCCTCGACACGTGGAACGCGCGCGAGGGCGTGCTCATCGCGCAGCACGCGGGCGCCGTGCCCCCGGTCGCGTTCCCGCCCGAGCCGGTCGGGGCGTACGTCGGGCAGGAGCTGCCGGACGAGGTGCGCGCGAAGGTGTATAGGGAGGGCGCGCGGACTATCCCGGGGCGCGAGCATGGTGGGAACTGCGACGTGAGTGCATGCGCGTGGGCTCGGGCCTCTGACGATGTGTGGCTGTGGCTTGGGATGGTAGTTGTGCGCTGACGGACGGGCGTGTGCGGCGTGGTTGCGCGTAGATTAAGAACCTGTCGAAGGGATCGCGGTGCTACTTCCCCGTGTTCGTCGAGGGAGCGAACTTGTCCGTCGGGGACCTGCATTTCTCCCAAGGTGATGTAAGCGACGCCTGCCGTCCTCGTATTACGTGCACTGTTGACCGTCGGTTGGCAGGGAGAGGTGGGCCGTCTACCATGGTCCAGTTGGCATTCGCTGAGGAGTAGTTATCCAGATCTCATTCTGCGGAGCCATCGAAATGGTGAGATGAACGCATACACCGCGGTATGACTGCGATCTGACCCTTGGTTGAAGGCAGGGATCATCACGTTCAGCTGCAGCATCATCAAGAATGGCGTCGAGAAGTTTGCGATGAAGCAACCGATGTTCCTCGTACGTCCGCCCTCGAGTCTCAGGGCTATCATGCAGGCCGAACTTGACAACGCCTGCCCTGCAGCCTTCGCCAGTAGACCCCATGTACTCCGCCAAAGTACGGAAACGGAGTCATTTGGCTCGAAATGTCTGCTAACCGACCTCGGTCTTAGCTGATCTTCGAAGGTATCAGCGTCGACTACCGTGAGCACTTTCCGCTGATTGTGGGGACCAGTCGGAGTACCTCATCTGACTTGACTGTCCGAATGCAGACGGTGACGGCAAACAATACGACATGGACGCGTAAGCCTGATGCGCTGGTCATTCAAACGAGATTGATTGACACGGTAGAACAGAACTGTGGCATACAAACAAGCTGCCCTGAACGCCATCGCGTACCTCGAGAAGGTGAGCCCCTTCTGTCCGGTTCTGGTCGCATCGCTATGCGAAGGACTCACCCAAAAACTTTCGCCCATTCAGCTCGGATACTGTGAGTGCAACATTTCTTCCACGTAGAACCGCTGATCGAAGGGCATATCAGCACGCCAGCAAGCCTGTAAGCCGCACTGTCCCCTCGCCCCTCGTCCCTCCGAAGTACTTCTGACCGTCCTCCAACAGACCTCCTCCTCTCAGCCGCCCCAGTTGAGAGCCACGTCGGGGCCATAGTGGCGAGTACCTGTCTCTCTGCCCTCCGGTCTTCCGAGTCCCGCTTACCGATAGCACCGACCGGGCTTCTTCGTCTTCTTCTACGTACCCGTACCTCCGGTACATACGCGTATACAGGACTCGCCTAACGCATGCGTCACCCTCGGTCTTCCGCTCGGGATTTTCGAAGACGTGAGTGTCGAGTCGGCGACCCGTGCTGCGCCGCAACCAGGTTCTAACGCCCTCCACCCTCCATCTCCGATACAGGACATCCTGCCGCGAGAGGAAGGACTGACGGCGAAGGTTCGGGGCCAGTGTGCGATTCGCAGCGACGGACTCGTCGACTCGTAGTGAGTATGTATGTTGGGGCTTTGACACTGGACACTGGACACTGGAGGGGTGCACGAACGTCTGGAGGAGAAACGATGGTGGTCCAGGAACAGGAGCAATGCCATGTCGAATGTAAGATCACGTGGATGTGCATTTCAGCCTTAACGAAATGCTGAGCGTGGAGTCACTCGGACCCTTGCCCTGACGAAGGGAAGGAGAGCAATCGTCACGGACTCGGTGTCCTTTCCGCTTTTCTCGAACGTTGTCGCTGTATTTCTGCTTGGGATGCAGCTCCGAGCTCATGGTGTGTTGAACGTCACCTAAGCGATAGTGGCCGCCGCGACTCCGGACCTTTTGTGGCCAAAGGATCTCGAGGCACTGATGCGAGGGTAGATAAGGGGAAACGAAGGTTTGAATAGTGCGACTGGCGATGATGCAAATGAGGGGAACTTGAAGGCAAAGCATGGCGAGGAACGGGTATGTAAAGATGTCGCATCCAGCGCATCGTATGCACACGCTGCGCGAGATAAAGAAAGCGGAGAATGGGGTGCGGAGGTCGCATACATAAAGAGGGAAGAAAGAGACTTGCATGAAACCGTGCGGCGACCTGTGTCGTCGGACTGCCTGCAGTTGGCTCTGGGATAGATAGACCCGCGTTGCTCGTATGTTGGCGTACATGAAACCTAGGAAACCCTGAGGCCGGGAGCGGGTGCGGATAGCGCAGCGCCTGCGCAGCACTATAGGTCAATTGCGAAATTCGGTGGCCTGGGCTGGGACTTGAAGTTGTCATCGAAGACATAGTGTTTTGCAGCCCAAGTGCGAGGTTTGCACGCACCCGAAGAGAGTGGAAGCGGGTGGGGGAGGAGGAAATTGAGTGCGAGGTCGAGTGGCAGGCAATACTTGGCGCGAGTGATCTGCCAGCAGGCCAGTGCTGCGTAGACAACCTTATTCCGTGCCGATGAGGCTTGACAACGAATGGTTCCGAGAGGCAAAGGGAGCTGAACACGAACGACGGCGGGTGTGCAGCGGAGGGGAAAATAGTTGACCTGGACGATGTGCCCGGATGCGTCGTCGCTCATGATTTCGCGACGGTAAGCTGCGGGAGCAATGTGATCTCCGACGCCCGAGCTCAGTTCGAATACTAATTCCCACCCGGACACCCATTTTAGGGGCGAACGCCGATCCTCGCCATGACGGCCCTCTGCATTCCCCCACCCATCCACCATGTCCACACTAACATACACGCAGCTCGAAGAAATCCCCAAGGTGAATCCTGGACGTCGGTGTGAATCGAGCACACGCCACTCACCTGTGCCTTCGACTAGATCCATGCAGCCGCCCAGGCAGCATTCAGGTCTGGCCGGACCAAGTCCGTCGAGTTTCGGAAGGCCCAGATTGTCCAGGTCGGCTACATGCTCCAGGACAACGAAGACCGCTTCAAGGAGGCTCTTCAGAGCGACCTCGGGCGCCCCTACCAGGAGACTGAGCTGTAAGTTCCACCGTCGAGGCCACTTCTCCCTGGAATGAAACACTCATGTGGTTTCTAACTAACTCAAGCCTGGACTTTAACCCCACTTACGCGGAGGTCAAAGTCGCATATGACAACGTCGAGAAGTGGGTGAAACCACAGAACGCTCCGTTCGGCCTAAACTGGTTCGCCATGAAGCCGCGGCTTGTCGCAGAGCCCAAGGGCGTCGTCCTCGTCATCTCTCCTTTCAACGTGCCTATATTCCTGACCATGACCCCTCTAGTAAGTTCCCGAACACAACTTTTGATGTACTCCAACCTTCCGGGATTTCCTGGGATCAACAGAAGCCTGTCTGGGCAACACGCTGATGTCCTTCATCTGCAGATTAGCGCCATTGCGGGCGGAAATGGTTGCGTCCTCAAGCCCTCGGAGCAAACACCTGCGTTCAGCGCGCTCGTTGCGGAGCTTCTTCCCAAATACCTTGACCCCGAACTGTATCAGGTCATCAACGGCGGCATTCCAGAGACCACGAAGGTGTGTCACTTTCATCAGAATCGTCGCGGCGCGCGAGCTGACGCTCAAGAACCAGATCCTCGAGCTTCCCTGGGACCACAGTGAGCCTCGTCCTCGCCCTCCTTGCGCGCCATTCGTGCGCGCAGGTCACAACTGACACCTCTCCCCAGTCGTCTACATCGGCAACGCGCGCGTCGGCCGCATCGTCGCGACCGCCGCCGCGCAGCACCTCACGCCCGTCACCCTCGAGCTCGGCGGCAAGAACCCGGTCGTCGTCGACCCGCGCGCGGACGTCGCGCTGACCGCGCGGCGCATCCTCTGGGGCCGCTTCTCCAACGCGGGCCAGATCTGCCTCGCGCCCGAGTACGTGCTCGTCCCCGCGCACTTCCAGGACGCGCTCGTCGCGGCCCTGAAAGACGCGTACACGGCGTTCTACCCCGACGGGCCCGCGAGCTCGGACTCGTTCTCGCGCATCGTCACGAGCGCGCACGCGGCGCGCATCAAGCGCATGCTCGACGGGACACGGGGCACCGTCGTCGTGGGGGGCGAGACGGACGTCGAGGCGCGGTATGTTGCGCCGACGATCGTGCGCGACGTCAAGGAGGGTGACTCGTTGCTCAGCGAGTGCGTGTTTCTGTTTCTGTTTCGCGCTTTGCCCCGTCCCCGCGTGTGCGTGCTGACGGACGGCACACCCACTGACAGCGAGATCTTCGGGCCGGTGCTGGCGCTGGTGCCGGTGAAGGACGAGGACGAGGCGATCGCGTTCATCCGTGCGCGCGAGCACCCGCTCGCGGTGTACGTGTTCACGCCCGACAGCGCGTTCGAGCGCAAGATCTTCGAGAACACGATGAGCGGCGCGGCCGTCACGAACGAGACCGTCATCTCTGCGGGCATCCCCGGGCTCCCGGTGGGCGGCGTGGGCCAGAGCGGGTACGGGTACTACACGGGCAGGCAGGGCTTCGAGGAGGTCATCCACTGGCGCGTGTCGCTCAAGAACCCCGGCTGGGTCGACAGGCTCGTCTTCCACTTCCGCTTTCCGCCGTACCGGGTGCGTTTCGCTCCTTCATGGGTTTTTTTGTTGTTGGCGTGAGGAGCAGCTGCTGATTGCACTGCTTGGGTGTGGGCGTTGTGTGCTCGCACTTGCAGAAGGACTACCAGAAGTACACCAAGGCGACGAACGCGGCGTTGCCCCCCCGCCCCCCAGGCAAGGCTGCGGCGAAGAGGTGGGGCTTCTGGCTGCTGTTCGCGCTCGTCGGCGTTTCGTCTGTCGTGCTGACCCGGTCGAAGCGACCACTCCTGAAGTGATCGTAATGTATAACAGCGCCGTAGGATGGATGATACGTGGACTCTCTTCTGAATTAATTATGGAACTGAGCGTGTGGGATATGTACGATAATGGGCGACAGGATTTTCGGTGTGCGTCTCGAGGGTGGTTCCCCTTGCGATTCTACAAATCTTCATAACTTAATGAGGTGTATGGATTATCCCATGCCCACCCCATGCCCCCCCCCCCATGGCTTGTCCTTTTGAGCGGCTGGTTTATCCTCGGAGATTCCAGGTGCATCTCAATTTACTTGCTTCTCCCAACCATCTCCTCGCCTACATTTCCTCGCCTATCTGCCCGTTGCTCCGTTGTTGGTGCAAGTTCAGCCAGAGGCTTTCATCATCAGAACTTACCGGACTTTACCCGTGCAGTATTGTCTGCGATGTTCCTTTCGCCCACCCTCCTCACAGTGACGAGGGCTGACAGACGGCCACAATACCGACCGGATGTCGCCCATGGCGACCGGGCCCTGGACGCCTATACCGCGGGAACCGCACCAATCTCCGAAGAGGGAAAGTCTGTATGATCTCACCTTGAGCCTCATTCAACGCGTTGCAAGGGGAGGCTGAGAACAGAAGGTCAGAACGTTCCCCGCTGATCACCCTCGCTGCTCGTCTGCCCTGCCGTCTCGCGGAACAAAGCGTTCCAGAGGCATGATCGGAAGAACACTCATTACGCATAGATTGCATGCGCTGAGCCCTGAGGCCTGAGGGGTGGGGATGGGCCTCCCTTTCGACACTCAGGCGAGGCTTGGCGAGGAACGGGGATTTGCAGGCCGCACCACGACATATATGCCAGCTCCCCGCGCTCGGAGGAGGCCCTCACCTTTCTCTCCTCCACTTTCCTTTCCTTGTGGTCCGGTCTCGAAGGCCTCTTTCCTTCCTTCTTTGCATACGCAGCTAGTCTGTCTCTGTTGTTCCTCCTGCAGTGACGCCACAGCTAGTCCTGTGTCCTCGGCCGTCCAGCACCCTTCCCTCCCGCCCCTCCGCCTAGTGCCGAACGCTTGCTCCTTCACACTGCCAAGATGGTAGTCTTCGCCTCCAAGTTCTTCGTCGTCGCCTTCGCCGGCCTCGCTGCCGCCGCCCCGCTCCGCCTCACCCGGCGCGCGTTCACGCTCCAGGAGTACGTACACCGTCATTTCCATTGTCCTTCCCACGTCCGCCAAGGACCGGCCGGGTGAGTTGACGAAGCCCCCACGCAGCTACGCCGACTTCCAGATCTCCGACGGCACTGCGGGTGACGCAGAGGCCAAGGCGAACGCGGTCTTCGTCGACCCCTTCGACGGCGTCGACCTCGCCACCGTCGACAAGACCACGCTCGACGCCGTGAAGACGATGCGCGAGGCCGCGGAGGACGCCGAGACGTCCCTCTTCAACCCCGCGATCGACGCTGCCTCCGGCGCCGAGGCGACCGCCCTCCAGAACGGCAAGATCCAGAACAAGGTCCTCAAGCTGACCGGCGAGGTTCAGACCATTAATATTGAAGTCCGTTTCGCGATTTACATTGTTGCGGGGCCGCGCGCGTGAACTTAGGCTGGGGGAGAAAGAGCATGAGCTGACGTTGCCACTACATGCACACTGCAGATCGCGCAAACCAAGGCGTCGGGCGGCGACACCTCCGACCTCGAGTCCAAGCTCGCGGAGGAGCAGACGAAGCTCACCAACAACATCAAGACCGACAAGGCGGCTGCCGGCCAGGACTCCAAGGGCGTCGCAAGCTCCGCCGCTGCCGCTGCTTCTACCGATACTGCCGCCGCCACCTCCGCGACGAGCACGAAGGACGCGAAGAAGGCGGCCAAGGCTGCTGCGAAGGCTGCCAAGTCCGCATCCAAGGCTGCTGCGAAGGCTGCGAAGACGTCTGCCGCCAATGCTGCGGCCACCTCCGCTGCTGTCGATGCGGCTGCCAATGGCTCCTCCGACGGCTCCTCGATCGATTTTCCCGTCCAGAAGTGAGTGCCCCTCGCTGAAAAGGCTGTCCCTCCGCTCACTGCGAGACACCATGCTGACGCCCGGTTTCGCTTCACCCCCTGCCCTCCAGCTACGCCAGCTTCCAAATCTCGGACGGCACCGCGGGCTTCGCCCAGGCGAAGGCGAACGCCGTCTTCGTGGACCCGTTCGCGGGCGTCGACCTCGCGACGCTCGACGACTCCGTCGCGAAGAACATGAACACGATGCGCGAGGTGGCCGAGACCGCGGAGACGGCGCAGTTCAACCCCGCGATCGACGCCGCGTCGGGCGCGGCGGCGGACGCGCTGCAGAACGGCAAGATCGCGAACAAGGTGCTCAAGCTCACGGGCGAGGTGCAGGTCCTCAACATCAAGATCGCCAAGGCCAAGGCGTCTGGGGACGACACCTCCGACTTGGAGAGCTCGCTCGCTGATGAACAGTACGTATTACGTTACCGTCCACCGGTCCTGCCAGTGTGCGTGGCGCTGATGCGAGGAACTTGCAGGAAGAAGCTCACCACGAACATCGCCACTGACAAGGCGCACGCCGGCGAGGCCCAGAAGGGTGTCGCATAAGCGGGTTCCGTGTGTTCGTGGATTCATGGCTACCGTTGTGGTTTTCTTGTCATCCAAACAGTCGCTGCACAGAGCAACATTTCGTACCGTTAGCTCATTCCCTTTGCAATTCCATCGGATAAGGAGAGACAGACCGACCGGCATGGTCAGCGTTTGCGTGCCTCGACGGAATGTGCTTCACAAGATTGCTCTGCCGGCTTCTGGTGGTCGGAAGCGTGTTCGGCGCAAACGATGCTATGCCAACAGCCCTGGAGCGCGGAGCGGAAGCTTGCCCAGGCCAGAGTGGGGCTACGAAGATGGTCTTGGCTGCCTTATGGATCACGGCAGGAGGACGGTGCTTTCGAGTTAAGGCTTGGCTTTGAGGAGATGAAGAGATGGTGCCCAACGAGAGGGTTCATGTCCGCTTCGAAGGACTCTTGGAAACAGCACAACCCCACGGTGTGCGGGGAAGCGCAAGAGCGGCAACGGAGCGGCAGAACTCACCTTCACAGCCCAGCGACCACGTCTCCACCCCAGAAATGATATGTCAAAAGGTTGGATATACTGACAGAAACAAACGAGGGCGGTCAGGGTGAAAATAAGAGGAAGATTAGGGGGTTTAAAGGTGCTTTCAATACAATCCAACGCCAACGTCCGTGCACTGTACTCCACAATCCCCTTCAGCAATCGTATGACCCCTACCAAGAAACACGTCAGATTCACGCAACCAGAAGCACCCAAAAGGTTGCATTTACGACTAAGTGTAGCACACACCTTCAATGAGCGGTCGGCGGAGCGCCCCGCAGCCTCGTCCGCCCGTCCTTCAGCCTCTCGGTGATGATAGGACTCGCCGCAGGCCGATACTTGAAGTCCTTCGAGTACCTGCCCGTCCACCGCGCAAATCCATCCACCAAGCACACACGACAGCGACAGCAACACGAACGAATCACGGCGAAGGCCTACATGTTTAGCCAGTCCATTCCCGTGGGAGCGAGAAAAACAGAGGGACGTACCTGTTCGCATGGACGACGGAAGGCTCCGTCTCGAGGTTCTGGATGGCGTTCAGGCGGAGCTTGAGTCCGAGGTAGAGGAGGAAGAGGAGGAGCACGATGAGCGCAATGCGCTTCCAGGGCGACGGCGTCGGTGGGTTGAAGCGGGGGTCCTGTGCGAGACGGCGGTGGAGCTCGCGGACGTCGCTGGTCGGCTCGTCGCGGGGAAAGGTGCGCTTCTCGTCGCCCGTGGGGATACGCTCGTACTGGTAGTCGTCGGCGGGCATGGTGGGTGGAAGCAGGACAGATGAGGGAGAGTAGGACAGCAAAGGAGCGGCGGTGATGGTGGTGGTACGGGGATGAGTTTATTCTTAGGCTATGCTTGGGCGCGCAGTCCGGAACGTGCCCGCTCATATTAATATCGACTCTACTCCCATGGCCTGGATCTAGGGCTTTAACCACTCGGACGATAGTACAGAGAACGTGCAAGAAAGCTGGTAGAATCCAAACCCATTTTCTGCTGTAGTGACAAGTAGGATCGTGCACAACGGAATCGTGATGTCTCCAAACCTCCTAAATCGCGCTTCCAAGATGAGATAACTGGAAGGAGTAGGAAACAAGGATGCAGCAGGGACGAAATGCAGTCCGACCGTAATAAGAAGAGATCTAGACTATCGAAAACAGAACAGGTGCGAAGTAGATAAGTTACAATTTGGCGAGTCGACGTCGAATGGAATTCGACGTCCACATTCAGCAACGGCGAACGATGCCTTGTCGCGCCTCTTCCTCCCTGAGCACAACACGTCCATGGCGTTCCATCAGTGACACGGCTCGCACAATATAAAAGAAGGTAACATACCGGTACTCGAACATGATTTGAACGCCCACAAACAGGCATGCGGACGCCACCAGCAAGAACTGAATCCCCTCCCAGCCTCCAAAGACCTGTTCCATCATGTACTTTATCCCGTCCGTGCCGATGACGAACCCGACCAGGTTGGCCGTCATCATCATCAGGATGTTCAACACTCCGCCCGTCGCCCCAACGTGCCTGAACCATGACCGATCCCCATACTGCCCGCGCGTCGTCAGCACAGGTAAATCACAATAAATACACCTATGAAGCATACCTTGAAAGCAGGTAGGAAGTACCGCGCTGCAATCTCGGGCAGGATGAACAAGCTGACGAGCCAGCCCCACGCCAAGAGCTTGAACGAGCGGTCGTGCCAGAGTGCGACGAAGGTGAACACGAGGACGCTCGTAAACACGAGGTTGCGCGACCCCCCGAGCGGGATGTAGATGTAGCGCACGATCCAGAGGTTGTACGAACGGTGCCACGAGCGCCAGAACCCGAGCGGGGAGTAGTTGTTCGCCATGCACCGCACCATATTCTCTGGCGGGTCCACACCGTCCATGAGGGCCCACAAACGGAAGAAGCGCCACGGCACGAGGAGCTGCAACAGCAGGTATTATTAGAACGTCTGTGGGGAGGGCCATGAGGGAGCGGTATACCTTGAGCCAGACGACAACGAGGTTCCAGAAGCCGACCATGCAGAGCTCCGCGGCGGAGTACCCTACCCAGGCTTTGCGGTCCTTGATGGCAACGACGTACATGAAGTGGAGGATCATCTCGAGCGTCATGATGCAGGCGATGAAGCGGCCGAAGTAGCCTAGCACGGAGCGCCAGGTGATCTTCTTGGGTTTAAGTAGCTGAAATATCCCGGTCAGCACACAGTCGCAGCGCAAATGGGACGTGAACGCACCTGCCACATGAAGTCGTTGAACGTCAGGATGGGCCCCGCGATGTACAGCGGTGGGTATATCGCGTATATAACGTAATTGAGCATCGAGTACGTTTCTAGACTATGGTTTACCCGGGGTCTGTGCTTGTCTGACAAGGATGACTACGCAAGGCCCGTGAATTCATCTCCACACCAGCGTACGAAACCCAAACTGACCTCGGGCAAGCCCACACCCCTGCACGCCCAGTAGTAGTCCATATTAAACGATATGAGCCGCAGCGTGGTGATGTTGAAGCTAATGTGCCACCGCGGATATACCCCTTGCCATGCGTCCTGGCATCCCGAGGCTGGTCAGGCAGTAACATACGGGCGCACCCCGCACACACGCACCATAAACGCGAGCCACGGATGGAGCACTCCGAACCTGTGGCCCTGGTGCATGTCGTTCCAGTAGAGTATGAAGGCATTGAAGGCCCACGTGAGGACGGGGTTGGCCTTGGAGCCTTTGCATTTCTCAGCGATGAGGAAATTCGCGAACAGGAATCCGAGGACCTTGATTGCGCTTGCCCCATGCAGCACAAACAGTATAGAAATGGAGACAATGTAGAGGAAAATACTGCGGAAGAGTTCGTCGGTAGGCGGAATGGAGAACCGGTGTTGTAAGACGAGGCCGTAGACTCCCTTGAGGCCGAGAAAGACAGCAGCGAGGAAAGTGAGGGGCAGAAGACCGTTTCTGAACGACCTGTATTGGCTGTCGCTGTTGTCCTGCGATCAATGGGTGGTTGACGGCAAATGTCTGTGTGATAGGAAGTAGGAGCAGGTGGCAGAGAGGCACTCACCACTCGTCGACCGAATAGCCATCCGGGGGATAACGAGCCCTCATAGTACGGGTAATTAGGATGCGATGCTGCAAGGAAGGGTGTGATTCAAACATCCAAATGACAAAGTGCAAGTACTCACGCGAGCTGAGCCTATACGGAATCCAAAACATAACAGGGAGTGCGCACGCAAACACGACGTAATACGCCATGAACTCCCGCGTCCTCCATCGTGGCTGGGGATGGTGCTCGGTCCTGGCTTGCTCGTTGTATGCGGTGGGTATATGCACAGTCAATCTGGTGATGCCTTTGGGTGTATATGAGGATTCTGGCGGCGAGTCAACCTCGAAAGCGGAAATCGGGTGCAAATCAGAGGGCATCTGAACGACTGCGTCGCCCAGCATGGGCGTGAGGGGTTTCAAGGGTTTGTGGGTCAAATTCTTCGCATTTGAAGGCGTCGCTGAGTCGAAGGACGTCTCGGACGACGGAGGGAGTACAAGTCCGAGTTCAAGGTGTGTTGCTGGCGTCTAGTGATCTGTCTATTTGAGGACAAGTTCGTGGATATAAATTAGTACAGGACGAAGGTTAACAACGGCTTTTATCCAGTAATTGTAGAAGATAAGGCGAGTTTAATGGGTTTTCAGCGTCCCTTGCTCACCCACCGGTATCAGTGTCGAGCCCCTCTTGCTTCCACCCTTCCGCCACCTCTGCCACCATTCTGCCCTTGTCCTTGTCCTCGTCGCTGAGCACTTTCGACACTAGTCTGTGCTTTGAATTCTCATTCCTTGAGCTGTGTTACTGACGTATTCTAGTGGAAGAAGTATCCACAGGGTCTGGCTCGGATTATTCCAAGTAAGTGGCGGAGTAAAGCACCCCTGCCGATGTGTACTGAGACCTCTCCAGCTCGGTAAATTGCCCATGGAATCGCATCTACGGCATATCTAACGTTTTGCAGTGGATCTCCTGGTTTCTGTCGTCGAAAGGCAATGAATACTTCTGCGAAGTCGAAGAAGACTACATCCTGGACCGTTTCAACCTCACAGGCCTCAACACGGAGGTGCAACACTATGCACAGGCGTTGGATATGATCACGGATAACCTAGGTGTGTTCCCCGTCTCTGAATGCGTTGGTTGGATTCCAATTCCCTCCGAAGTAGACGAGGAGATTCAGGATGACCTCCGCGGAAATCTTGATCTACAAGCCAGGCTGCTCTATGGGCTCATACACGCGCGGTGGATAGTAACGGCGCGAGGTCTCGCAAAAATGGTGCGTCATTCCACCTCAAATCTCCTCCCGAGGTTTTTGCCCCACGGCTTTGTCCCGACTCGTTGCGTTGCAGCTCGACAAGTACAAGCGGGCAGACTTCGGTCGCTGCCCACGTGTGCTCTGCCAATCGCAGCCTCTCCTCCCCGTTGGGCTCACCGACGTACCTTATGAGAAGTCCGTCAAGCTCTACTGCGGCCGCTGCGAAGACATCTACTCGCCCAAATCCTCCCGTCACGGCTCGATCGACGGCGCGTACTTCGGGACGTCCTTCCCACACCTCCTCTTCCTCGTCTACCCCAACCTCATTCCACCCAAGAACGGTCCCGTGGAGCTTGCGCTCACGGGGCGCGGCGACGTCGAGGGTAGCAGGCGGAGTCGGCGGGTTAGGGAAGAACCCGAGACGGAGGGTGTGGGCGAGGGTATGAGCACGGCGAGCGTGGCGTTGAAGGCAGATCGGTACCGGCCGAGAATATTCGGGTTCCAGGTGAACGAGATCGCCAAGCTGCAGCGGTGGCAGGAGGCGGTGAGAGACAGGTACGTGCGCAGTCATGTTTCTATGCCACTCCTGTAGATTGACACGTACATGCGCTGGTAGGCAGGTAGGACGGCTGGAGGAGCTCGAGGAGAATGCGTGACATCCCTCTGTAGCGCAGGGTATATTTCTGTACGATGCTCGGTGTGCGTTTCTTGGCAATTCTAGGGCTTTCATGGATCACAGCAGGTCTGGATGATCCCAGCGTCGGGCCTGGATGGATCCCGATTTCCTCAGGTCGCGGGTCCAGTACATAGGTTCAAGTACAGTACTTAAGTGGTAGGTCCCGCAAGCCTGCACAGCAGCCGGCATTGAACCTGTGGCTGCGCATGAAGGTGGCACTGCCCCGGCGGTCCCGTGAGAGGCAACTTCCGCTTGACTCGGAACGATCTGGATGGTATATAGCAGTGCCGCGTACCTCCCATCCTCACACACCTTCCCCAGTTGCCCAACAATGACCTCCAAGACCATCTCCCTTAATGCATCCCAGCATGCTCTCAAGGCCGTGACGATCTTCCACTCGTCCACTGCGCAGTTGACCCGCACGTTCACCGTCGATTTGAAGGTGGACAATTTAACCCAACGCGGCGGAAAGCATCGTAACTGATGATATCTTATCTCCAGGGTGGCAGTAATGTGCTTGAAATCGCTGGGATCTCCAGCCAAGTTGACAAAGAGTCGCCCAGGATCTACGGCCTTGGGACGGACGCGCGCGTCTTCGACATCTCGTGCAACACCAAGCTCGGGAACGCTCCCCACCAAAACAACACCAAGAATGCGACTTTGATCAAGAAACTGGAGGCGAAGCGCAAGCTGCTCCACGCAGAGCGTGATGTTCGCCAGACCGAGTTCGACTTGCTCGATGACGCTGCACGCTCGCTCACTCAGGAGAAGGGGGCCTCGTTCGATTCACTGATGGATACGTTCGTCGCGCGCAAGCGAAATGCGATGGCAACGGTCATCGAGATGGACGAGCAGATCGAGGAGGTCGACAGAGAGCTCTGGCTGCTCAACAACTCGCACAAGGGCGAGACTGCCGCCGTCGTTACAGCTACGCTCCTTGCAAAGCGCGACTGCAAGGTGGAGTTCCAACTGACATACCGTGAGCGCTACGTGACCCCTATCCTCGATACAATCATGCTAACGCGGCATTGCAGTGGTGACCGGCGTGACGTGGCAGCCATACTATGATCTGCACGCTACGACGTCCGACGGGAAGCCCTCCTCGGACGTCTCCCTCCATTACTGCGCCAACATCACCCAGAGTACGGGCGAAGACTGGACCAACACCATCCTCACCCTAAGCACCGCCAATTCGCATGCGCTCCACAGTCTCACCGTCCCCAAGGTCGACCCACTGCGCCTTCTCCCTGCCCGCTCCTCCGGTGGTGGCGTCTTTGGTAGCGGGCCTGCACAGCAGCAGCAGACGTCTGCGTTCGGGCAGGCATCTTCCAACTTCATTCAGCAACAGTCTCAAGTCGCCGGTAACGGTGCGTCCATCCGTAGCTAGCATTGCGCTGCCTCCTTTGCTCATAGTTGTCCAAATCTAGCCATGTTCGCAGCGTCCCGACAGCAAGCGCCGCCTGCACCACCGCCGCCGGCCAGGAAGTACATGGCCCGGAATGCTCCTCAGGCTCGGCAGTCCTCGCCCCCGCCAGGAGCCCAGTGGGCAGAGCCTGTGGAATTTGCTGCCGACGAGGAGTTCGAGGACATCGCCTCGAGCGAGTCAGACCATGATTTAGGAATAGAGCTGCCCGAGGGCTCGGTGCTCGACAAGAACCCGCTGTCGCTCGCGTACCGCGTCGAGGGCCGGGTCTCGCTACCGAGCGACGGCGTCGCGCACAAGGTGTCGATCACGGTGCTGCAGTTCTCGGCGGCGCTCAAGTACGTGTGTGTGCCGCGCAAGACGACGTCTGCATTCATCGAGGGCCGGATCAAGAACACGAGCGAGTACGAGCTGCTCGCGGGGCCTGTGAGCGTGTTCATGGACGACAGCTTTGTCACGAAGACGTTGCTCGGGGTACGTGCTACTCTTGCTTTTTGTCATCTGATGCGCAGCTCACGTTTTGTTATCTAAATAGCTGATTGGGGTGAACGAGTCCTTTACATGCGTGCTCGGGATCGACACCTCCCTCAAGGTCTCGTACCAGACCAAGTCCCGCACCGAGCATGAGCCCAAGCGCAGCTTCGCGGAGCCGTCCAAGACCACGACCCGTACCATCGCGACGACCATCGCGAATGGGCACGCCTTCGACCTCACTGGGCTGGTCGTCCGCGACGCGATTCCGCTTGGAAACGCCGACGCGAACATCAAAGTCGCGCTCCGTCGGCCAGACGGTCTTGCGCAGGCGAAGGACGGAGAAGATGTCATGGTCACGCTCCCGGGAGTGGGGTCGGATGCTGTTGGACAGGAGGCGAAGGTACGGTGGGCGCGGACGGAGAGCGGGGGCGGAGGGGAGAAGGAAGGCTTGTACGAGTGGGTGTGCGAGCTCAAGGCGGGGAAGAAGGTCAGACTGGAGGCGGAGTGGGAGGTGAAGGCGCCGAGCACTCTGCGGTGGGAGGAGCAGCTGAACATTCAATTTGGCCGTAAGAGGGAGTAGGCGGTGGCGCAGCTGCCTGGATGGGATGATGCATGAGGAGAATCGGGAGCGATGGTGACAATGATACGTAACTTAGGTCTTGTAGAAACGGACCATTTTACCCCCTCTGTACGGTCTGTACCGTCATCAGGTCCTTGCCTTCGGTGTACTTGTAACTCGCGAAGTTGTTCTGTGGTTATATTGGATGTGCTTGTGCGACCTCTGCGGCCGCTCTTTGGACGCTGCCCGGATATTTCGGTATCCTTCCCGGATGCATGGGGGAAATATGACCGGTGTTATCCTCCAAGCAAGGATTTTAGCTTACGTATCGCTACACGGTCTGTATAGTACGTGGTATGCCTTCATTGTGATCTCTTGTGCTTGTGACCTTTCCTTCCCGTAGTTTTAAGCCGAACTCGCCTCGCCCGCCCCTTGCTCTGCTCAATCAAGTTCTTGATGCTTTCTCGCTACACTGATGTCGATAACTATGTCCGACGACGAAGGGCCCTGCCCCCGCCGAACGGACGATCAGCAAGGTGTCTCGCACTGCCATCAATGAAAATCGCCCTACAGCATCCGAGTCTGCTCTCAGGGCTCCCCTCTCATCTGCACCTCGGGTAGTATGCCGGTCATGCACTGGCAGGACGCTCGTCCCAACAGTCCTTGCCTCCGAGTCCGGGTCCGTCGCATTCAAGTTCAAGCTGCCCGGACCGGGGAGGGTCTTCCTGCAATTGAGCCTACGCCCGGGCCATCATCAGCTCCAAACTCTGTCTCACCTGTACTAGTTCGGGGCTAGAGAGCACGTCCACAGCGAGCACCGAGTTGGCATAGACTGCGCAAAAAGGGAAGGCGCTGGTGAGGGGGGCAGACGCGTTAAGTCCGGCGGACACTCACCTTTGGCGACCGGAGTACAGATCGCGAGGTACACGAAACTGTGCTTGAGCACCAACGACTGCGGGGTCCGTGTAAGTATCTGTCAGCGGGGCCAAATGCTCTCCATAATGCAAAGGACATACGCAGACAAAGGTCGGGATCGCCAGCGTGCTGGTGGATTTTGCGCCGTCAGCAACACTCCGAGTTGAGTCCTGACTCGGACACTGGGGGACGCCAAACCTGATGAGCACGGCTTCCGAATTTGAGGACCCGTCAGCCTGAGTACGCAGTTCGGGGCGAGTAGTAGCGGGGAAACGTACTCGCGAACATTGTGTAACGGGCAAGCAGCTTCAACGCGGTGTCTGTCCTATGGCGTCGCATACATGAGTTTAAGGTAGTTTTGCATGGCGCGAACGCATACCCCTTGAACCCGGTTCGCAGCTGCCGCATGATGGCGACAAATGTACCCGTGAGCACGAGGTCCACACCGGTCGCGATCGCCAAGGAGCTGGCATTCACCCACTTGAGGGTTCCAGGAAGATGTGCCAGTGAGCCACTTCTGTGCGCATTCAAAACACTGGTGTTGTCTGGAAGTACGTGCCTTTGTGTCCTTGTGCACAGTGTGGAACGTGCTGCTCCGAAAGCTGTGGGTGTCAAGTTCAGTTCGTCGGATTAGTATGGTATAAGATCGCGCGACTGTCATGTCAAATGTCCCTACTCTAATATGCTGCTAGCTAGGACACAATGGTTAGTCACTACCCTGCGCAATCAAAGTGTGGGTTTACCAATCATAAGACCGCACTCGACGAACATGAAAGCGACCTTCTCGTCAACGCGTCAGCGTTGCCAGTCAGCATGGCAGGGCAGCAACTCACCACGACGAGTACCAGCAGTCTGCACGTCAGAGACCTGAGCCCCGCAACTGGCATTAATGCGACATCCAGATTATATATTCTCCATGTGTAGAATCTGCGAGGAAAAGCGATTTGCGGGAGTCAACAGGGGAGCCGTTACACAGAGACCAACAAGGGTACCCTTGCATTAAGAGAACAGTTATCCCCTGATATTTGGACGTTGACGTGTAGAAGTTGAAGTGCAGAAGTTGACGTGTAAAAATGGCTGCTTAGAGGAACTTGAAGCAGTCAAGTCGGTGCTGCCATACATACCGTCGAAAGAGGTAACGCCTTGGACACGACAAGGCATGAGGGTCGTGAGGCGAGCACGGACGTCGTTGTGTGCCACTTACATTCACTGACCTGCGAGGTTGCATCAGACCTGCTAGAGATGAAAGAAGGGTCGGGAACGAGGAAAATGAACATACCAGACATTTACCAAGCGCAGAACGGGGGAAAAATAATCGTTCACCAAGTAGTGATAACTATCATCCGTCAGCTGTCATTCAGAAAACCCATACGTATGCTGTGGGGTATACCAGATGTGGATTAGAACTGCCGAGTGGAACGTATCTGAGATGCTGCAGTATGGAATCAGAGGCGTGTATGCGCGCCACTCCTCGCGGTACGACTCAGCGGAGGAGACATACAAGATGGCAACGACCTGATTGAGGGGGTTAACATTGACGCGAGTGAGAGATAATGGAAACTGAGGACTACGTACGAAAGTCTTGAGGAACAGTCGATCCAAAGGGTACAGGTTGAAGTACCGAGCAGTTTGGGCGAGAGTGATGCCGTATAGCCTATCCCACATGAGAACCTGACTGCACCGCCGACCAAAGGACACAAGATACGCACAGGAGGGAGATAAATGTGCTCAGGAGTAGCGCCCCGAAAGTGTCGCTCAATAAAGATGACATGGAGACGATGGATTCCGATGGAAGCTGAGAGTGGTTGACGACCCCGAGGGGTTGAGGTTTTATGAATATCGAACTGTCACCCCTTCCATAAGCGCACAGGTAAACAGAACCATCCACAAGAATAACCTTGGACACAGTCCCGAGAACTCAAGCTTGCACGTGATCAGAAGGGAAGTGAGCTGGACAGGAAACGGGAACTACACCCGAGCAGGGGAACAAGCACCTGAGTCTGCCCGCGGGGCTGCAGACACCTCATGGTACAGCCTGTACACGAAGGTGAAGGTTGCACGGCGAGAGCCAATCGGAATTGCTGAAACGCGTGTGCTGGAACAGATGGCAGACGTGGCCGACAAGGAAAGGAGAGGCCATCTGTGACATCAGTCTCGCAAACAGTTGTCATCAGCCCAACAGCGATTGCACCGTTAGAGCACGATTTAGGACGAAACTATGGCAATTTGGTCCGTTTCTCGAGAGAGGAGTCGCTGGTGACAACCGCAGTCCTGGCTCGCATAAGGTGAGCTAGATGTGGGATGCCCAGGGGGGGAAGCGAGTGAGTTCCTATTTAAAAGTCAGTGCCACAGCGAAGACGAGGAAAATCGCTATCATCGACACGATGTCGAATCCTCTCGACGGATATCTGGCATATTCAGAGGGTTCGATCATGTTGGGGTAGTTCGAGGGTCCGAGCGGCGCGCGTGCACTAGATGACTGGGGTTCACCATGTTATCGTTGAGGCGGGGAGTGAGCGCCTCAGCTCGTCCAAGACTAGGAATGGTGAGGACGTATCTGCCCTAGAGAACGACTGCTGGCTCGGTCCGTTGATTCTGCGCGAGAAACGAGTCAGTCGCGGAACGTAGAGAACCCGCATTGGAGGACAGTGATAACAAACGCACATTTCAACAGTTCTGACCTCCTCATGTTGATGATGTTTATGTGCGAGACTCTGAATTATCTCCGCGCACTGTGGTTATGCCTCCTCGGCTGGTATGTCCACGTGAAAGCCAAACTTACCACTGGCAGGTCGATGTTGCACCGTCCATTTTGGCAAGGACCGCGCCACTATCACCCACGCCATCTCCAGTTGGACACTCTTGCGTTGTAAGTCGACATTTGATTGTATATGTGCCTACCAGGGGCATCTCATAAGGCGATTCAGGGTGTTCTAGCTCGCTCTAAGCTCTCGGCACGTGAGCGCAGAACTTGGAAGAGGAATCGAGGACCAATTGGGGGACGCACTGAACATCGCAAAGCCCCAGTTAAGCGAATGTATGAGCCGGTAATTGTACATATAAAGGAGGTGCATCCGTTGTTAGAGATGAGGGATTCAAAGACACTTGCAATACGAGCCCAGTCAAGTTTGTTCGGCTGAGGAATCGGCGCCGAAGCTGGGGTATCGAGACATTATCTGATAAGATTGTTGAACAAGGGATATCTAGCCGTCATCTTACTTGGTTGTGTCGGTGTGTGCACTGTGGAGAAGCATACCGCTTGTAAATACAAGTACTTGGCTCTTTAGATCTCATTCCGAGCCAGTGTTTTGCGATACAGAATCCTGAGTCCGTCCCGACAGAGCCACCGTGGCCGTGTCGGGCCACTCCACCCTGTCCTATGGTTACGGCATCGTTGATAGATGTGGTGCTGCAGGAACCTTGATAGAGTCGTGGCTCCCGGACGCTGTGTCGAGGTCCCCTTCGAGTCCAACCACAACGTCGACCATGAGTATCTTCCGCGAACGCGACCCCGACCTCGTCATGGCAGAGGCGTCAGCTACGCAGCAGGCGGGCGGGTTCTCCGCCGGCGCGTCACCATCGCCCTTCTCCGGCGCGACCTCAGGCTTCAATGATACTACTCGAAGCGTCAATGCGGCGCAGTCTCAGCCTCCCCGCTCCGTGTTCGCGACACCACTCGCCGCTCCCCCATGCTCTGGTTCCCGTACCGGATTCGACTGGAAGACGGGTCGCCACTTCGCACCAGGCACTGGCACCTCCTCCACGAGTGCCAGTACGACATCGGGTAGTCCTGGCTTCGACTGGAAGACGAGTGGGCGGACGTTATTCGGACCACCCACCTCGTCGAGCACCGCGTCCGTCTTGAGTCTCTCGAAATCGCAGAACGAGACAGAAACACAAACGCAAGGCCCGACTCAAAGTCCCGAGGAGCCGCATCACTCAGGGATCTCGTGCGATTTCTGCGGGAAAGGCGGCATCCGCGGCATCAGGTACAAATGCGTCCAGTGTCCCAGTGAGTGATCCGCTCCGAGTCCTCAGTATCTGCGCCCCAGTCGTCGATATTTGCAGCTGATCATGTCATGGTCATGGTCATGACCGGACCCCCGCAGGCTACGACAGGTGCAGCCCATGCATGACCTCCCCCAGCGCGTGGGCGGCGCACGAGTCGACGCACCAGTTCTTCCCGATAAAGTCGCAGGACGACCTCGCCCACCTCGCGCTCGTCGTCGCCAAGCTATCCGCCGCGCGGCCGTCGCCGTTCGCGCCCCGACTCAATCGAGTCCACCCAGGCATCACCTGCGACGGGTGCACGAAGCCAGTCGAGGGCGTGCGACACAAGTGCCTGGTCTGCGCCGGTGCGTCCTCTCTCTCTCTCTCTCTCTCTCTCTCTCCCTCTCTCTCTCTCTCTCTCTCTCTTCTCTCCCATCATCTCGATAGGTAGATCCAGACTTCGAATGTGCTGAAAACGCTCCCAACCCGGACAGATTACGACTTCTGCAGCATATGCATTACCGACCTCTCCAAGCGGAACGCGCACCACGCCGCCGCCCACCCCTTCTTCACGATCGTGACCGAGGAGGACGAGACCCTGTACGCCCGCACCCGCGCCCAGGCTCATCCTGAGCTGCAGCCTTCCATCGGAGGCGTCCAGCACGACTCTGCATCGTGCGACGCGTGCGGGAGGGTGCCCCTTGTGGGCGTCCGACATCGCTGCCTCGACTGCCTCGGTGAGCTTCCTCTCACTCGCAGGATCTTTCGGGACTCTGCTGATCTGCTGAAATTGACGGCCTTGGATCGAGCTTGCAGATTACGATCTGTGCACCGAGTGCATCTCCAGCCCAGGGCTCCGGGCGCAGCACGACCTCGCGCACGCGTTCTTCCCGATCCCTGCGCCCACGCCGGACGGGATGATGGCGTACAGCCACGCGTTGGCGCTCCGTCGGAAGACAGGGTCTCAGCAGCCCGGTCGGTTGACGGCCAAGATATCTGAGTTAATTTCTTGAGTGATAGACGATCCCGTCATCCTGAACAAATTGCGGAGCGGGTAGGGGGATGGCATCGTTTTGAAGTAAGATTTGGCAGTCCCTTCAGAGGTTGATTTTGTGCACATCATCTTTACAGTTCCCTACTTCGAGGTCCAATGTATCTTTAGCAGCGGTGTTGTTCAAAGGTCTACTAGCAATAAAAGTTAGAACACATACTTTGAATAACTGGTTCTCGGATGCTGAAAACTTCACGATTGCATTAAGGGGGAATCGAACCCCCGGCGGGTCGATGGCAACGACCCAGGTTACCACTACCCCATTAATGCGATATCTTGTTGTGCTCTCTATCCTATATCATCAGTATATGGTCACGGACGCCAACCTGCTCTTCTGCATCCTCAAACAACAGAGGAATCAAACAAGACCTGGACTATGTACAGCATACATTGTCTCATCGTCACAGCAGCAAGCTTGAGAAACTCGACAGATGTTTCCCACTTTCGTTACTACTCAATCTCCGATGCGCCTAGAGGTCCACAGTCTGCTGCAAAGATTGCAATCTTCAGCACAGTACTGCCAAGGCCATGGCGTTCCTTGACTCGAGTGTAGGATGGTGACTTGCCCTGGCTCGATGATATAAAACTCTCATTGAGATCTGTAATAGTTCTTTAGCTCCTCTACAACGATGCTCTCTGTTATGCGATGTGATGGTGACAGTCACTTGTAATGGTATGCAACAGTTCAGATCTCCCCTTCGACTTATCATGGTGTGCAGTGTTTCAGATCTCTCCTGCACTTTATCCCTTCCAGTGTTGTATTACTATTACCACCACGGACTCAGCCAAGCATGGCCCTTTCATCTATCATTGTATTTATCACTCGCTATATCCCGGCCCCAGCTATACTTAGCCATACCGGACTTGGGTTAATTACTCTGCTCATGTAT
>JAKLMY010000233.1:4334-47555 GCA_022814645.1 Ganoderma meredithae | reverse complement strand
TACAGTACACGAACAAAGGAAACCATAAAAGGTAACTAAGTATGCATAGCCACTGAGGCTGTGTCCACAGCCTCTTCTCTCTGGACTGTCCTTCCGGCATACCCGGAGTTCAACATTCCCCCCCTCTCCGCAGAGAGCTTGGTCTTCCCGCACGGTCCTTCTTACAAGGATGTCGTGCTGGGGTTGGTGAGCAGATGATTTGATGCTGTTGTCTAGATTGTTGCTGAATCATTTGCATTCTCAAAGAACTTCTTCCAATCAATGTACATTTCGCTGCACAAGGCGACAGATGGTGTGGATTTCATTCGAATGGCTGGACAATGGCCAGAACAGCTCGCGACCGATTTATGTGATTTCTATCTCCCTAACTTGTAACTTGCCGAGTTCGTAAATAGAGAGTATATGATGAATCATGTGAAAAATGTATCGGTACGCGGGAACGTGTTCGTGTTATACATATCCCTGTTGCTATTTAATGGATCACAAGTACACTTGGCATGTCGCAATACATCGGGCTATGCAAGGGGTGATAAGAACCATGACCGTGACAGTAGAAACCAGTACCTATGGTACTCGGTGGTAGTGTAAGGCATGAGTGCTAGTAGGTTGGCTTCAGAGAGGAAGTTAAAAGATGTGTATGGCGGAATATTGGCTCCGCCTCTGCTGAGCCACCATGAGTATGCGATCTTGAGATATACCAAGCATATCTGCTCCACCAATATCTCATTTCATTTCTCCTTCGTCCCGTCCTCTCGCCTACAAATCCTTTATGACAACTTGAGGCTACACTGTGATGCTAGTCGATTATATGTCCTCAACCTGCACGTCGTGTTTACAACACCCTTACCCTGATTTAGTGGTACGACCTACCATCTAATACCCCGAAAGTTGGAGATACGCCTTAATTAAAGCCGTACACAAGGATTCCCTATATTGTAATGAGCTATAAGTTGTAGCTCATGCAACAAGACCGCCATGCTTACATAACCACCAGCGGGATCAAACTCCTCTTGTAGGTACTGCCCTGCGTCCACATCCTGTTTGACAACTGGGCGGAATAATCTCCAGCTCGCACCAAGGCTCTCTCGTCGAAGTAGCCAGAGTTGAAGATCGGGCTGCGGAAGCTCTTTGCGGAGGATCGCAGCAGTCTGACGGAGATCAGCGAAGTTCACTCTGGCACCAAATGGAACCCCCCCGTTTTCTGCAGGCAGTTCAAACATCGAATCGGGCAGCTCCAAATGGGCGCGGAGTGTACGCAAAGAAGAGAGTCTTGCTAATTGCTTGCCCACATCTGCCTATATTGTATCATTAGCTTGCGAACAACTGGATAGTTAGTGGCGACCACTCACGATAGGAACGTCTTTGTCATCTAAGTCAGTGAGGCGATGGATCTCCAAACACCGCATGTTGAGAAACTTCTCGGAAACACAGCGCAAGAGATCATTGTCGGTGTCGTCGGCGCAGTACTCGAGTTCAAGGGAGTCAAGAATGGGAGCCGAGATCCTTGTCAGGACACCTAGCATCTCCGAAGCACGGAGAATGGGGGAGTGGCGAGGATGTCCTCTGGGTACCCAGCGATAGAGAGAGTGATGGGGAGTACACCGCAGCGATAAATGTCGTAATGACGGGGGGAGCTGGCTGTAAATGTGATCTTCCGGATCTGGGAACGACACGGTCAACGCTTCCAGGTCCGGCCAAGGCAGCCTCGATTTGTAGCCAGCTGGCCACAGAATTAACTGTTTCCTGTCGACCCCCACAGGTAAGGCGAGCGTAAGATTCAACACGCGTAACCTGGGCATCCCGGAAAGCAGAGAAATGAATGGAGCCACATATCCTGCACTCTGATGAAACTCTCCGCTCAGAGTGAGTTCCCGCAATTTAGGCCATTGACTCTGCGACAGGACCGCCACCGGCGTGACCTCGCTGGGGAGCAGAAGAAATTCGAGGGATCGCTGGATCCGTGTGAGAATGAAAGCCAAAGTTTCTTGCTGGGTCGGATAGGTGAGGAGGTAGGAATGATATGATGGTTGGTCGTATCGAAAAGCGGTGATGGGAGCCAGGGTGCCGACCCACGTCTCGGGCGGAGCCTCTCGTGGGCTGAATAGGAACGTCCCGACAGTAAAGCTGCGAAGTTGAGGAGTCGAGAGAATGGCCGCAATCGAGTCCCATCCGATTCCATGTAACTCCCTAGCATGAATCTCCAGGGAAACAGAGCGTAGAAGAGGCATGGCCCGCAAGGCGTCCTTGAGGAAAGTGGCGCGCATAGTGCCGCATAGCAGCCGGTCGTTGGTGAACCTAAGTTCTCTCGACAAGAACAGCCTTTTCATAGCGACCAGGTCTGGACATTTGTCTATGAACGACAACGTCCTGGAGTACTCGTTAGCGTCATTGGTAGCATGGTTGCGCCGGTTACTAGCAATGTACCTTATGAAGGGCCACAAGGAACGGGGAATGAAATGATCTTCATCGACAGGTTCCCTGAGGAGGATGCAACAGTGGCTAAAGAGGATGGGCATGACAGCTTCCCGCATGGCCCAACATGTCATGGACAACGAGCGCAGGCCGTCGGGGGAGAGGTGATCGAATATCTCCCAGAGCGCATCGGTGTTCAGTTCGTACAGTCTGCCAGAACAAAACTTCAGTAGCGTTCAACAGCGTGCTTGCTGTAGGACGTACGTGTCCCTGAGACTCGACATTCTGCTGAAAGGTAGCGTTGGTTATGGCTATAGACTCGTGAGTGCGACCCGCGGCAAGTACCATAGTCCTGCCCTAAACCATCGCAGGGATTGGCGCCAACTCGTCGAGTGTTCTGGCATGTCAATATTGTCGGCACACCGTCCGCGAGCTCCACTGTCTCTCAACATTCAACGTTCAACATTCATGTACTTAACACCGAGAAATGGAACTGGGTCACATTGCTCCTGCGCGCTCTCGGTATAGACCTCAGGATCTTTGTCTGGAAAGAGCCGTGGTCCGCACAAGTTCCTCACTGGCAGGCTTACACCCCTGGAATCTGGGCTCGCGGACTAGGCTGGTGAGCCCGATACATTAACCCTGCTCAAGGTGTTCGGTTTCGATGGCTATTCTAACGATTGACCGCTACAAGGCTTGGGCTCCGTGACAGTCGACACTGGAACGACGACTCTGACTCTAGGAGCCCCACGCAGCCGCAGCTCTTCGTCGTCGCTCCTCCTCGTCAAGAAGGCATGAGGCAGGCCAGAGAGCGACTTCTACGCATCCCTGCAGGCGATCGGCAAGGACAAACGCGTCAGCCTGCTTGGGCTGCTATGTGATGGGGACGTGGGCGAGTGGGACGTGGGGCAATGAGAGGGCTCGCTTTACCTTCTGACGACATAAGCCTGCCACCTCAGACTGGCAATGGGGGGCACAGTGCCAACAACTTCGGTTTGCGCTTGGCCGCTTAAATTCAGGACCGCAGCATCTGAGCGGCCAGTACGACCATTCCAACACGACATATCGTGAGGCGCCGGACCCGCGCTGGACCGCTGGATGCATCAGACGTTCATGTGAAGGCAGTTCTTCGGCGACAAGGAATGACATCGATAACGAAGCCACATGCAGCATGTTCTGGATACCGCTGGGCGACTACTGAATGGCTTCAAGACGGACGAGGGAATGCGATGCACCATGCCAACGTAGGTGCGTTGATCGTATTTCCCCTTTGTGGGCTGTCTATTCACTGCGGTTCTCATGTAAGAAACACAGAGCGGCGATGAGCGGTATAGGAGGCCTATTCCATCTTCATGGCTAACGACATGTTCAGCTATGCTATCCACGGCGTTTCCTCCACAATTTCGACTTTTCGGCCATGAAGCGGCTCGAAGCGCGAACCGTAAGGCTGCAGGCGGCGCGGAGCCCCTGCCCGTGCCCGACGACGCTTCGGTGCACTTGCGCGACAGCGCGAATCCTATCGCTGTCCGTAAGGACGACACGGCGGCTGTGGCTCCTCCTATTCGACCGACCTTGGTCCGCCGCGCGGCTCAGACGAGACTACTCCTGTCGTGGGGCAATCGGCACGAGGCAAATTTTAGCAGTCGCAGCTCATCGGTTCTTGCACGGCGCCAGCGGATATGGGAAGTGTAGCTGGTCCGTCCTCTGGCACTCGCTGAAGGACCGCGTCGAGTAGACTGGGAGTGGACTAAGAGTGGACGTACGATCGGGTCCCGACAAGGCTTTGGGCGCGAGGTGGACCAAGAGCAAAACGTACTAGTAGCGCTTCCGAAGCACTTCGTGGGTGGGTTGTTCAAGATACTGGAGCTTGTATCGTCAATTTAGGTTTTCATTTTCTACATTTTAGCTGCCCGAAATTATGCCCTGTAGTCTAGAGCCACGTCGCGGTTGAGCCCTGTTGAGCCACGCTCACTGACATTTCGCGTGAGCCTGGCGAGTCGGTCCGGCGAGCGCCAGCGGAAATGCGAGTTGTTCCGTTGCAGCCTGCCAGTCCTTGGCCAGTCCTGCTCCAACTCGAACCGCCATGCTACGACTACTTTGACCTCTATCAACTTATCTACTACCTGTGCTATGCTCCAAACTGTGGTCAAACCTAGGAGGTATCTGCTTGAAGGTACGAGTTGTACTACAGTGACAGAAACCTCAGGTGGCAAATGTCGAAGTTTACGTTTGCACAGTTCCAACCATGGAGGCTCGCGAATCCCCTCGAAGACAATACCGTTCTCGGATGCAATCCGACTGTCCGGATACGGATACCTGCCACGACGAAGCCTGGCTTAAGGAGCATTTCGTTGTGGTTTAGGTGAGCTCTGCGATTGTCGTTGATGGTATGCACGTCGAGCTGAGAGTTTCGACGAGGACGAGGACGCGGTCGACGATGCCCCTTCAGCATGCACACTGCTTAAGGCGCTGGACACTACCGGTAGTCGCTTCTCTCTCGCGCAACGATCGTGTGGCGTGAGTCGTCAGAAGTATCATCACCCTCCCCGTCGTGCATACACCAGCAGAGTTCAAGTTGTGGATCTCAAAGACGGCTGGCAGCCCAATCGGCGGCTGGCGTGAATACCATCACACGACTCGCTTGAGTATCCCAGACATGGTTCTGAAGACCTTCAAGTCCGTCGATTGGAGGCGGCCTTCTACGATGCATCCCAAACCCTACCCATCAAACTAGCCTGTTGACGCCTAGGCCAACCTCACTCTCATCTGATCCATAGACTCTTCATCCTCTTCATTCAACAAAGGACCGTCCCCTCGAGCACGCCGATTGGAGACAATCATGCGATCCCGAGTACTGGCATCGTGAGAGGAGTCGTGATCGACAGGGTCGAGCAGCCTATCCATCACCTCAGAAACTTTCTCCGGGTGATGGCAACCGCCGTCCGAGAGGGAAATCGAGGTGTGACGATCCTGCGACAATTTCGCGCTCTCTTCACAATGCTGATGACCGCCTATAGGACACTGCCTTTGCAGACGTTTTCCTTGAGGACGTGAGCTCGAGCGGTGTCCTCATCGTCGACAATCCGAAAAGAGAGACTTCGTTCCCGGGGCTCATTGTTGATTTCGATTACTCCTCGACGAGCCTCAAGCCTCCGCTGTCGAATCTCCGACCTTCGTCTGCAAGATTGCAACGACATCCACCACCGAGCTTTTGGTTGACCACGACTGTGGCGGTGATCTTATGCAGAGAAGGGTATGTCTCTGCCGCATCTGTTTAATATATTCAGTTTTGACTCCGGTAATCGTAGGGGACTCCCTTCACGAGACTCTTTGGGGTCTGGATGCTCAGATCCATGACGTCCATTACAACCTCGAGTCGTTCTACTGGTTTCTTCTCTAGACCGTTCTCTAAGCTGCAACCTCGAGCCTTTCTACTAAGTTCTCATCTCTGCGGTCTTACGCTACCCCAAGCACCCGCACCCCTCCCGAGACAACAGGCTCCTCGAGTTCTTCCTCACCGACGACGTGAACGAATGCGACATCTCAAGCAATGATGGTTCAGGCTCGGGGGAAGAAGCCCGCCACCCCCCTCTCATCGACCTCATGCTCGTCCCTTCTACGGTTGTAGCGAAACACCACGTTCTCAACTCCCTCTACTACGGCAGGGTCCTGCAGTAGTGCTTCGAGGATGCCCTCGCCCACAACAAGAAGTGACCTGCGAATGAAAGGCCGTCTCACGCGCCCCCTCTGGGTGTCCTCGCACGTCCGTATGGGCTCACAGCGCAGGCTTGCAAGCGGCGTGG
The DNA here is from genome assembly GCA_022814645.1 of Ganoderma meredithae. NCBI lineage: Eukaryota > Fungi > Basidiomycota > Agaricomycetes > Polyporales > Polyporaceae > Ganoderma > Ganoderma meredithae. Next base: position 41,340 of record JAKLMY010000233.1, on the reverse strand, counting down.
AGCCTCCACCCGAGGACGTCGAGGGCCTGGCCTACTACGATGGCGTGGAGCCGATTGCTGTCCGGGACGACGACTGGAACGCTGCCGCTCCTTGGCCGACCTTGGTTTTCTAGGTAGACCAAGACGCCGAGATTAGGCTTGGACGGCGAGCCAAACGCAGCTATTAGATAGGGCGAATATTACACTTTCTCCCTTCACTCTGCAAGACGTCGTGGCCGTGGCTCTTGCATGCCAGCGGATGGCTCCGCGGAAAGAGGGGGGGACTGCCGTCGGTTCGTCAACTGACACTCGTTCAAGAACAAGGTCAATCAACGCCAAAGGAGGGACTGGTGATGGACGTGCAATCGGGTCCCAACAACTCCTAGGCTGTGGACGCCGTCTGTGGACCTGAAAGTGGACCGGGAGCAAGACATCATACCCACGGTGCGTCTGTACGCAGACAGCTTCGCGGATGACTTTTGCTGTTAATCTTCCGTCCAGGCATGCGTGGTCGCGGTCGCGGCTATCTTGGATTTTCTACGACTCGGACTCTAGGGATGAAGCCCGCGACGGTTCCACCTCGAACTGCAACCCGATCCAGTGGGGGGGAGGAGGTGTGACGTATGGCCATTCCATCCGATACTCTACCCAGCGTTGGTGGTACAACGCCTCTTCCATATTACCTGGAGCTTCCGCGATCGAGAGGAGAAAGCTTTCGGAGCGAGAGCGTCGGTCCGATTGGTCACCGGACGTCGAGTCCTCACATCCTCCGATGCCGCTGTTTTGAACCGTGGATGTCGTGAGTTCCAGTGAGAAGATACAGGTGCTCTACAAGTTAGTGCTGTGTGTAGACCATTTTGATCAGAGACATGGCGGGGCAGCTGTCGGTAGACGGCACTCGCAACAAAGCCGTCGCTTTGAACCTTGGACGGTAGCTACACATCTCAATTTCGGTATATCTGGGCAGGAAGGGGGCAATAGATAACGGTCGTCGAGTGCAATTGCGTTGACTGAGACTGAGAAGTTCCCAGTGAGTGCAGCGGCTGCAGCCTTCGGAGAGGGGCAAGATCGTGGGAACTCTGTGAGCAGCTCGGATTCGACCCGATTCAGCACACCTCCACCGCAGTGGCGCAGTACAGCACGTCGCTTTACCCACGCCAGCGTGACCGTGCCCACCTGCATCGCTGCGATATCGCACCCAGCGAAAGACAGAATATGGCACCTGGAACTGGAAAGACAAAACATATGTCTCGCAAGGTAGGACCCTGGAATCCAAGGACTTCATAACAGGGCCTGTGCATCCGAGTCACCAAATTCTCTGACCATTATCCTCTTCTAACAGTGCAACAGCTGCTATGTCAAGCGGCGATGAGAAGCAATTTTTCAATTGCTCCAGATGTAGGGTATGTCGGCCCTCAGCTCAATGCAAAAATACGGCAACTCATGATACCGTGCAGTGTCAAGCTTACTGCTCGAAAGAATGCCAGAAAGCCGACTGGAAAGTCAGCTTCTCTCCAACACCGAACACCACCGCTGAGCGCCGATCGATGATCCCTCTGTGATCTCCGACAGAACCACAAGGCCGCCTGCCAGAACAACGGCCTCCTGGAGACGCGCCTCAAGGAGCACGCGTCGCCCTTCTCGGGCCTCATGGACCGCATGTTCCTCCCGGACGGCATCTCGATGTACGAGCTCGACCAGCGGCTCGAGAAGTAGGTCCGCTTCCACAACTCGACCCTCATGGCCGCGACGATCCAGGCGCTCCGCCTCCCCGCGGACCTCGCGCGCGCGCGCGCGCACGCATCTCCTCTACGTTGAGTTCGAGGCGCGCGGCGAGGACGAACACGCGGGGCAGCCGGCCAAGTTCTTCCGCGTGCGCGACGCGTACGTCGTGCCCGTCGCCGATGCGCTGCGCAAGCCCGCGCCATGGCCGGAGAGCATCGCGCAGCTGCGCGGCATGGCGGACGACATGGAGAAAGGGGGCCACGGGACCGTCGCCGCGGCGATGATCGAGTGCCCGCCGCCCGCGGTGCAGACGGTGCCGTTCGGGTCGCTGACGGCGCACGCGCTGAGGAGCGAGATGCTGCACGACGGGTGGAAGACCTTCTTCATGGACCATGTCGAGCAGGGCCTGTGCCCGAAGCTCGTCCGGGCTCGTCCGGGCTTGTCCGGGAGGTCGTTGAGAGGGCAGGGACAGGTGTGCGAATGGGAGGTGAGGCCGTCTCAGATTCCTGAAGCCGGGTTTACGCGATACTTCATATCCCTGTACTATTCCATCTGCGGCGCAGACGTACGTACTATCTTACAGCTCTTACTGTGTACTCTGCCTCCGCAGGCTGCTGTTTTATGCTTCATTTGTACTTACCATGAGCGATCAGGGAGTGACCTGACGGCGTCCTCAGGGCTGCAATTTTCGATGGAGTGTGGATCCGAAAAAAACTGCGCTGAAGAAAAGTCCATGACGATCCGAAACACGATTACTCGTACATGCCACCGTCCCAACCCCCCGACGGACCGTCCGCTCTATACTACAGCTAGTCCGCGAGGAAATCGACCTCCTCCTCGATGAGCAGGTCCAGGAACTTGAAGAACGACGCCGCGGGGAAGCCCACGACATTGTAGTAGTCCCCCTCCACCTTGCTGATCAGCATCCCGCCCAGGCCCTGTCCCGCCGCATCAGTGCACCGAGCTAACGGCAGCGAGAACTGAAGGCAATGAAAGAGTGGGAAGAGCGCACCTGGATGGCGAAGCCGCCTGCGCGATCACGGCCCTCGCCGTTCTCGACGTACGCGCGCAGGAGCGACTCCTCATTCTCCGCGAAGTACACGAGCGTGCGCTCCTCTATCGATCTGTACGTGCGCCCGTGAGCTCTCTGCGGGCATTCCCTCTGACCATCGGACCCGGACTCTACTCACTTGATTTTGTACCCTGGTGCTTCAAGCACGGGGAACACTGCGCGCGATCGCCTGCGTCAGTACAAGTACATGCACGAGATCAGCCGAAGACAGGACGAGCGTACCGACGGTAACGCCGGTGACGACCTCGCACCGGCCGCCGTTGAGGTCGAGGAGCATGCGCATGTTGTCCGCCTTGTCGATCGGCTTCTCGAGGATGTCCTGCGGGTCGGGCCCCCCGATCTCTTCTGCGAACTGCGACTGGCTCTCGAGTCCGACCGGGGCATGCGTTAAAACCACGGTGTCCGCTGTAACGCAACGGGTGAGACTTCAGTGATAGGAAAAGGAAGAGGGAGACAAACCTGCGATGACGAGATCGGGCGCGTCGTCGGGTTGTTCGGTCTGTAGTTTTGGATCAGCCGCTCGGCCGTAGAGGACGCAGACTATGATGAATGGGCGTTGAGTATATATCCAGAGCCAGATGACGACGCCTTCAAGGGTGGAGCGGATGACTCTGTATCCTAACAGATGCCACATCGTCATATTGAGCCCCGAGTGATGAGGTAGTCAATCATGGCGATTCTGAAAGTATTCGAGAAAACGATTAAGGAGGGGATTCGGGGGAGAGGGAATCCGCGATTGATTCAATCGCGGCAAATGGTCGAACCTCCTTCGGTGGTGGTTCGCCCCCCCCCCCCCCCGAAATCACGATTTCCCGACTGGATTCCTCCAGCAACACGCATCAACAAGCGCTTAGTGGAACCCTGGGCAGAATCGCGATTCGGAATTGACACCAGAATCCAGAATCCATATTCGCAGCTGGGGTGGTCAGACCACCCACGAGATTCCCAGTGGGTTCGCCAATGACAAATCGCCTCAGAATCCCCCACCGAATTCCCCACGAATCACTATAGCTGACTACCCCTAAAACCTTTAGAATTGAATAAACGAAGTAGATGCGTTCAGTGGGACTATGGGGAATCGTAGACAAACAGCTCCGCCGCTGACACGAGGACACCTCAGGGGCCGGAAAAAAAAAGATGGCCGTACGGTATGGTACACAATCCATCAAAGAGCAGGGGTGAGGCTGGGATGCGATGGATATGAAGATGGCCCGTAAGGCCAGATGAGGCTGCATCGCCGGGATACCGACCCAAGGCATACACAACGCCTTGTCTCGTACCCGTCCGTAGTAGGCCCGCACCCCACCACCGCATCCAACACGCGGTGGTGGGGTGCGGGCCTACTACAGACGGGTACTTACGAGACAACACAACGCCAGGGTGGTGGCTCGCATCAGATAGCATCCAACCACAAAGTGGCTATGCGGGACGGAAAAACATCCCAGCCGCCTCCAAATCATCAACCCAGTGCATGCGTCTCACACGAGCATCAGACGAGATGACGCTGGCCTCGGACTTACCACGAGCCGTTCGTAGACCTCGACCGCCTTGTGCGTCGCAGTCGCGACCGGGTACTCATGGATGTCCTGGAAGCCGCCAAACGGGAGGGTCTCCTCAAACGTCGACGGTACGACCTCGGGTTCCAGCCCCTGCAGACAACAAGCAACGATCGCACGGAAATACGTAAGCGTCCGTGTCAGGAACTGGCCAAGAGGGTGAGACAGGGGACGTACGAACGTGCGGAGGATCTCTTGTCTGCGAGGGCTGTTGGATGCAAGGACGACGCGCTTGCCGACGAGCTTCTCGAGGGCAGGAATCTTGAGGGCGTGGGGGAGGACGCAGTTGTGGGCGGGGAGCTCGACCCTCTTCGAGCTGAAGAACGACATCATCACGGCGGTTACAGCTCCTGTCTTCCGTCTCCGTTCGGGATGCTACCACCTGCTATGGCTGTATCAGCTCCAGTGGCGGCACGAAGATCGATGAAGGAGGTGGTCCGGATTCCTGGCTCAGAGTTGGTAGGTAAAGGAGAGCGTCTTGGCCGAGGCTCGAAGAACGGGAGGCGGAGCCTATAATAGCAAATAAACGCCCGTTCCCCCTCGATGAGGCGTACGGTGGTAGCGGTAGTGCTAGATTGGACTAAGTAAAGCACATCTGCTGGTAAGTACAGTCCTTGTCAGGCCCCGCCCGTCCCGGAGTATCCTGATCGAGAGCAGGGAGACATCCTTCGAATTCTCTCGCGGAACGCGTGACGCCGCGGCCAGACACAAATTCGGTGAGGTGGCGCCGACTTTATCATCAGGACGGTCCCAACGCATCAGGAAGACCTCACCTTGAGCTTCTTGCACCACTTCTGCTGGCGCGGCGCCTTCTGGACGGCAATAACCCACCTCTATGGTGGCAGTCTGCATGGATGCGCTGGCCACAGGCGGTCACGACATGTTTACGGCCCCGAAAGTGTCTCATTTGTATGAAGCGACAGGTGGGCAAGCACTAGTCCTGGCAGGCTGTCTTGTGTTTACTTCCGAGCAACACCCCCGATGCCAGCCTCGATGCTTCAGTCAAACTCAAGATGTTTAGTTGATGTTTAGGGGGGCTTCTTGCGTTTCATTCCGCGATATCGCGGCATCGTCCTTGTTCGCCGCCATCCTGTCCTCACATATAGGTCGCACCGGGCCCTTGGCCTGTAGGAGCCGACGCCCCTGTCCGACCATCTTCCCCACTCCCTCAATCCATAGCCGCATTTCCTGCAGCTTGCGGACCATCCCTTCCACACAGTTTGCCAGTCGGCTTCAACCTCTCAGATCTTAGCCCTAAGGCTTTGAAGTCTCCAGTTGAGCAGGTATGTGGCGCCCCTACCATGAATATCAATCCCTCAGTTCCGCAAGCGCGAACGAATGCTCAAGTACCCTCCCCGCAGCCCCGCTCTCCCACCAGTAAACGTTAGCCTTCGGAACGTCCGTGAACCATGATGATGGAGAGATCCCCCCACACATACACTCGCATCGAGACCTACCACGACACCGACACCGACGTCGCGCGTGCCTCCGCCTCAGCAGCCGCGCCCCCGCGCACGCTCCGCCACAAGGTGAGCCGTGTGCTCTCCACCCTCACCCGGCGCTACCCCGGCAGCTCGCCCGAGCGCGAGCGCGGCCCCTCTTCTTCTCTCCCCACCCCCAACCTCTGCACACCCCTCTCCCCTACCACCTCCTCCTCTGCGGCAGAACAGCCCCAGGCGCGCGAGAGCCAGAACCCTTTGAAGCGCACATGGGGGCGCAGCGTCGCGATGGCGCGCACGCGCTCCGAGCCCGCCCTGCGCGCGAAGCGGGCCAAGGCCGCCGCGGCCGCGCTGATGCCTGCGGTACCATCGCGAGCGGCGACGACGCACGCGCGCGACGTGAACGCGTACGTGCCGGCGGGGGAGGGTGCGGTCGTGTCGTACATGCACCCGATGTGGCGGATCGACCCGGTGCTCATCGGGTGCTTCGTGTGCCTCTGACCAGTGACTACATGGTGGCTTCCTAGAAGGTCGAAGGTCCACAGGTGTCCGAGATGGGAGCGCGGGTTTAGGATGGGGGGATTGAATGGAGAAGGGGTCTGGGGTGGTCACTGGCATGCGCGTATGGTTTGTGTTTCTTCTGTTTCGATAGAGGCAGCCGCACATGCCTCGCCGTCATGCGCTCCCTCTGTATCGTGAGGCCTTATTTTAGCAGTCGAAAACATCCGAACCTGTTACTTCGTATTCTTCGCTAATGTATCGCCATCCGTCTAGTGCAAGCTTGCTCTCGTCGTCTGTTTACTTTCGTGTAATTGTATTCCCCCTGACTAGTACTGCAAACATCGGTCAATGTGCATTGGACCTCAAACTTGGCATCTGGTGCATAGGGTTCTACTCTCCGCTGCGCATTACTGTAATAATCCGGATGCGCAAGGCTGAAAGCCACGAACGCCGGTGTATTCCGAGTCCTCAAGTTCCGCGCCCTAGAGGGGACGTCGCTGTGGACGTCCACAGCAACCTTCAACAAGGGCCACGACGCAACGAGTAGGCGACGCGCCCGCGTAACTGACAAAGTCCACTCCCCAGGAGCGTGCGCAAGCGTGGCAGGCGCGCGAGGACTTGAACACGGACGTAACCAGGTAACTATGTCGGGCAACGCACCCTTGGGATTCCAAGAATCACTTGCCACAGCCTGGATATCTTGATGGCCTAGCCTTTCCAGCACGAATACCGGTGGCGTTAAAGTCTCGTTGAACCGGGTGGGCGGACACTGAGCCCACTGCCTTCGAGTGGTCACGCACTTTGTAAATATGAGGCGCTGCGCTGAAGTACCAGTTTGCATCGCATCCTCATGCCTCTGATGGCAGTCTCCGTTGCCGACCAGAAACATGCTCGATATAGATGATGACGGCAGTAGGAAAGAGAACCTAAAGGCTAACCCCCTCGAAAAAGGCAATCGAGGCGCCATCCGGCTGATACGGGCCGAGAGGCCGTAGCTTGGAATGCCGCAGGCCGCCGATACCTACCATTGCACTAAACACGCTCGCGCAACACCTGAACGAAAGTGCTGCGCCTTAGATTCTACGACATAACATACTGGTCGATAAATTCGCTCGCTTTGCGTGTACAGCCGTGCCTACAACCCAGAATACCAAGTTCAGTCACCATCCAACGATGGGCCGCTACCTTACATCAGACTTGAAACCGCAACTGGAATGCAGCACGGACGTCTTCGAGCACCTTCCCGCCTTTCAATGATTCGCCACACCCGAGAGCCGCGCCACGGCTCCGAGAGGGCCCGCGTCTTCACAGTAGAATGAAGCATCCGCGCGCCCGTCCTCGGGGTCCGGGGGGTACTACGGTCTACTACACGCTGACCGTGAGGAAGACACGGACGGCAAAGGCGCCAGCACACAGGGAACGAGCAGGGCAGCTGCCTGTAGTGGCGACCATCCCGCCGAGCACCCGCAGGCGGCCGTCGTCGAGCTCCGGGCATGTGCAACAGCTCCAGCCGCGAGGATCGGGATCGGGTTCTCGCGCAGCGCAGTGCGTCGTGTGCGCCGACCCCATACCAGGCGCGACGGCGAGCAGGGCGGGCGAACGGCACAGGGCAGCACAGGCCGAGGATGTAGGACGTAGAACACGAGCGCGCCGTCTCGTCCACGTCCATGCCCACATCCATGTCTACGTTCGAGTCCGTGGCCCGCCGCCCCCCGACGGCCATTACCGTCTCAGTGCTGGCGCAGGTTCAGTGGGCCGCGCGCATTTGTCGGCGTCCTGGGGCCTCAGGCCTCAGGGGCAATGGAGCTCGTGAACGGGCAGTCGAAGATCGAGAGCAAGAGCGTGCGGTCGAGCGCGGGGAAGAGGTGCAGGGTCGGTGCGCCGACGAGGCCCCCACAGTGACCACCCGCTCGGCGGCGCACGCACACTACATCTGCATCTGCGTGGTGCTGGTGTGAGGGCGCTTAGATGGCGGGGCCGACTGTGAACTGAGAACTGTTCGAGCTCGAGCTCCTAGAACGTCGGGGCGAAGTGGGATATGTGCTGGGCGAGCGAGGCGGGTGCTAGCCCTAATGCTCGCTCAGCCCCAAGCGGGCGTGCGGCGGAGCCCGACCGCGCAGAGGAAGGAGAGGAAGAAGCGGGCGGATGAGCCTATACGCCTCTCTGATGCGGCCGGAGAGGGGGAGGGAGTGGATGTTTGGGACGGAAGCGAACTTGAAAGCCTGGAAGATGCGCGGGCCGTCAGCGTGGTCGAGCGAAGATGTGAAGGCAAGGAAGATGGGCTCGAGGCGTGGGCGTGAGATGAGGATATCGACGAGGAGGGACGGGTCGATTAGCTGGCCTTCGATGCAGCCTGGGCTGTCACATTCATCGTCGATGCGGAGTGCTTGGGCGCGCGGCGCACGGCCGGGTGCGTCGGCAAAGAGAAGGGAATGGCACCGGACCGCCTGCGAGGCAGACGGGCCCCATACAAAGCAGTCGCAGGGTAGCAATAGGACAGAAAGAAGAGCAGGTTAAGGCGAAGGAGGAGACATCTGAAACGTCGGTGAAAGACTTGCAAACGGTGGCCAATACGTCAATGGAGAGTCTCGCGACTGGGATCGGTTCTGCCTCACAAAAATCTTGTTAGGATGTGGCGGCGACGATTTGCGCTGAGATACATACCAGTCGGTAAGTGAGGGCTGTTCCTCATGGGTGTGCACGATTGAACGAGAGAAGAGAGACTACGGTACGTGGTGCCTTCAAACGCTTACTGGAGCTTCACCTATCCCGACCGGAAGGAGGTTGGGAACAGATGTTTTCCTTCCGATTGGTATACCCAGGTTTCAGAGCACCACGCATGCACATAGTTGGTATATTCAGTCTGATTGCTTGGAATTCCTACAGACAGTCAGCAAACGTTCGGAATCACAACTCGAAGGACGAAGAAGAAAGCTCCCTGCCGCAACTCGCATCCGCCATCGAACAAGTATACGACACTCGACCACACATCCTCAAGGAGAAGAGTCTTGAAGAAAACATGCCCCGAGCATTAAACGTACACCGAATACACCAAAGTAAACTTCTCCCCGCCCCGTTCCGCCCCGACTATGCAAGGAGCGTCTTGAGCTCCCCGTTCTCCACCATCTCCTGCACGACGTCGAGCCCGCCGACGAACTCGCCCTTGACGATGAGCTGTGGGAACGTCGGCCAGTCGTTGAGCACCTTGAGGCCCTGCCGCACGTTCTCGTCCTGGAGGATGTCGAAGCTGTTGAACGCCACGTTCTCGTTCTTGAGCAGCCCGACGATCCGCCGCGAGAACCCGCAGCGCGGCGTGTCCGGGGAGCCCTTCATGAAGAGCACGACGTCGGCCTGCGTCATGAGCTTGCGCAGGCGCGCGTTGAGCTGCTCTGGGGTCTCCGCTTCTGCAGGCAGGGCCGGGGCGCGGTCGGTCGTGGACTGGGGCTTGATGGACGAGGGCGGCTGGGTGTGCTTTGCGAGCTCCTGGGTGAGTGCGGGCGCGTCTGCGCCTGATATACGGGAGAGGAGGGTGTGGCCCTGCAGCACGAACGCGAGCACGAAGACAGACACAAGGGTCATGGAGGTCAGATCTAGACGGGAGTGAGAGGAGGAGGGGGTAAATGTATACGCACACGCAGGACCACGAAGGCAGGGACGGCCTCGATGTCGAAGGACTCCGCGATGTCAGCTTGGTCCTCCGCCTCGACCTGGGACAAGGCACGACGCAAGTCACACCAGCCACGCGCGCGGATCGATCACTGTTAGTTATGGGGTCGAGGCGTACGCGACCGACGAATTTGGTCTCGTGCACACACCTGCAATACAAGTACTTGAGGGTACTTCTTTGCGAGCTCGATTACGACCTCGTTCATCTGTGAGCACGGCTCTGCCCATGGTGCCCAGAAGTTGATAAGCGAGACGCGACTGAGGTCCTCGGAGAGCAGGTTCTGAAAGTGTTCCGGGGAGGACACTTCGTGGAAGTTGGGGAGAGCAACAGCGGCCATACTTCGTTGTTCGTTGCCGTTATGGTTTCGGACTTCCAAGAGTAGAAAACGCAGGCAATCTGTAATAGCAGGAGAGGTATAGGATGATCAAGGACGGAGGGAGGGAGAGCGGGAGTTTATGGGGCTTGCAAGGCCCGTCAAGGAAGCAAAGATTCATGGAGTTATCTGATAAGCCGCCATTGCTAGCAGCCTGTGATTATGGCGCAATTCCCATCTAATCACTGGTGGGAATCTGATCACATTCCTTCCCACGCTCATTATCTTATCAGATACTGTCCCTCACGCTCGCCCATCTCCCGGCCCACGAGTCTTGTCCACAACCACCCACCGCAATGGGGACCGTGGTGCAAAACTCAGTTTCCTGGGACTGCATTCGCTCGGCGTCCGGGTTGTTTTCTTGGGTGTGTTAGCGCGGGCTCCATCCATGGCTAGCGTTGGGCTGGCCTGCTCAAGGTGAGTTTTAGTGCCAGCCGTCATCGTGTTGACAGCGCACGAGCTCACACTCACGTCAGAAATGACCTGAACTCTTGAGACCTGCCGTTACCCGTCTTTTCTGTCTCCTGCACTTGAGCCCCAGTTGAGCTCAAAGTAAACGCCGCTGCAAGCCAGCCAAGGCCGGGGGCATTCAGGACGCCGCGAGGGTTCGACCCGAAGGCTCCGTTCGCTGGAAGTTGCGGAAGTTTAGCATCATAACTTGTCCCCTGGCGCCGCACGGCCATGGTTTCCACGGCCTTGAAGTTGCGCATGCCTGTAGGCGAACTCACTAGTCGTCGTGCTAGCTCAGAGGAGGTTCGACATTCTCTGCCGTCTGATGCGACTGACTGATGACCACGAACGGTAATCTTCTCAGAACCACCACAGCGGTACAGTCAAGGCTCAAACGTGCAAGACTAGAGTTCAAAGTAACCTCCTGAAGAGGATGAAAGTGAAATCCTTCTCCGCCAGGCCGTTCTACGGCAACTTTCGAGTTCGATTTTATCAAGACTCCGCCCATTTGCATTCACTACCTGAGGCGGACCGGACTGCGCCTCTACCTCAGAGCCATAGGCACATGTAGGTACCAGTGGCTCCCACTCGGCAGTGGTGAATGAATGCCGTTTTCCGCCGGTGCCGTCACGATTAAGAACATCTAGCCTAGACACGTATTGGTACCTATGCGCTGTGCTAATACTTAGTAGCGGCATGCCCGTTTCGACGACTTGTAGGGTGCAGTCCTTCGAGGTGCAGATCAATGTAACACGATGTCCATGCACGGGTAAGCGACCATCACTTTTTGGTGGGGTAGTTTCCACTGATCTCACTTAACACCTCACAGCTTGCTTTCGGACCACCACGGCGAGGGACGGGGGGACTCGTCTCATTCAATACCAAGGCTGTTCGCGCGTACAAAGACCGTCTGGTTCACGTGAGAGGGGTTTGTATCGAATCTAGCGGCGGAGTGAAAAGTCGAGTGGCCTGTGCAATTCAGCGGAGGATGCGCAGTGGGCGGCTCGCGCCGTAAGCCCGGCGAATTCTTGAAATTGCCATTGCCATGGGTCTTCCTACTGCAGTACGTCTGGCCACATCTCGGGCTCAGCATACGCCGCTAACTTTGGCTCGCTCAGACTCAGGGTTTTTTCTGGCGCTAGCGACGGCGATTCAACCAGTAAAAATGTCAGCATGCCTCCGGAAGCACCGTCCATCTATTCCTGGAGGTGCGGAGCGCGAAACTGTCCCTCATGAATGCATGAACCTTGGCAGGGTGCGCATTTAGACCTCAGGACTCAATGTTCACGTTCAATACTCACTCCAACGCAGCTTCTGATGCATACTTACCTCAGACGGCGGCTCACGGCAGCGATTGCGCATGCCCAACTCCGACGCGACCCAACGGCACCGCGAGTTGCACGCCCCGGCTCCTGGCTCCACCCCCGTACGCGCCATTTAGCGACCACATCTGTCCTATTCTGCACTAGCCAAGTCGGTAGCCACCCACCAGGGTTCACGACATTCATTGCGCTCGCGGTGCGCTCCAGCTCCCGCTCCCTAGCTCCCAGCCCGAAGACAACGACGATCGCGCGCAGTGGGAGCAATAACAGCTTATATGTTCAAACTGGCGTGTACGCCCCCACCCGCGGCTCGGGCGCGCGCTGCGCGCTTCTAGTCTCAGATCGCTGCTCCCCCCTCTCCCCCCCCCCCAACTCGGTTAGCACTAAGTAGGTAGCCGACTTCTTCCAAGTACGGCTACGACTGCGACTTATTCGTGGGCCGCCCGGGGCTGTGGGCTCGCTGGCGCAAATGCGCCCGAGATCCCAGACCTGCCATGAGAGCGACGTCTATCGGAGCCGTCCACGAGACCGCGCGGATGGGCTCTCACATGCACACACGAGCTCGGTGACGGTGCCGAGCCGACGTGCGTGAACGCACGGCGTGTGGATGGGGAAGTCAGCAAGCAATGTAACGACATGTGCGCGTGCCGTGCGGTGGGGAAGGCGTCACTATCGGTGCTGGCACCGATGCTGCACTGTAATAGCAAGACAAAGCGCGTTACCGTACGCATACACGGATGAGAACAGGGGGAGAGATAGCGTGGGAGCGCGGATGTGGGAGCGAAAATAGAGTGCGTGTGTAATGAAGAGGAGCGTCGCCGGCACCGAGAGGGCTGCCTAAGGAAGTTGCGAGGGCGCGTGCGCGTGCCCGGGACGGGGGAACCGCACTGTCCGTTGTGGCCATAGTAGCCAGGCACCCGGGGCGTGCGCGGGAAGGCCGCGTTCTGGAACGGAAAGCGTCATTCGTGCTCGGCCACCACGATGGTCGCGAGAACGCAGGCGCGCGAGTGGGAATGCGCATGGGAATGGGGGGATGGGGATGGGAATTCAAGGAGACCGAGAACGAGGACGAGGACAAGAACGAGAACGAGAACTAGAACGAGGTGGGCGCCGGGAGTGTGGATATACAATATCGAATTGACGGCGACGCGAACCGTGGACGCCGCGCAAGGTTCAGGCCCGAGGAATATACTCTCCTGTTATTGATGAAATTGGAGGGGGTGTGAGGGCGCCCTGGCTCGCCGCGCACGCCCATGCACCCACGCCCCGCGCCGCGAGTACTGTACATGCTTCCGCGTCCGCATCAGGGGTGGTTGTCCAGCCAATCCCCGACACGGTCGACGAGCTCCGCCTTCTTGCCCGAGACCGATTCGCCCTTGGACTTGAGGAACTCCTGCAAAAAAGAAAGAAAGAAGGAAAGGTACACAGGCGTCAGCGCGCTCTGCGGGATCGATCAGACGGTCGCCCCGGAGGCGGGAGAAGGAGAGAACGCGGAGAGACGTTGCCATAGGCGTCGCTCTCACGCCCCCCGCGTCGACGTCGAACATCGAACGTCGAATGTCGCTGCGGCGACCGCGGAGCTAGAGAGCCAGACTGGCTGGTGTGCGCGGGCGCGGGGAGCTTGGCGGCAGGCACGCCCGACGACATGCCGACACCACGACACCATAACGCAATCGTCGCTCTGGACACTGGCCCGGCCGGGGAGCGGGGCGTCACATGGGGGGGGACGGTGGACAAACCTTGAGCTGGTCGACACGGAGCTGTGGAAAAACGGGTATGTCAGCTGGGTGTGCGCACGCTGCTGCTGGGACGCTTGCGATGGGCCACCGGGCATCCCGGGTTCCCCACACGCCGGCGTGGAGGGATCGGCATCGGTATGGGAACGAACGAACCCGCGCGCTGCGCTGGGGGGGGGGAAGCACCGGGGGCTGGCGAGCTGGCGAGCAGAATCGGGCATGGGAAGGGGCACGTACCTTGCCGAGCGCGCCCGCATCGTATTTGCTGCGAATTTCCGCCTCGTCCACGCTGACGTCCTGTAGGTAGTGCGCATTTAGCGGCATCCGGAAATGCACACCCACCCCGGCGGCCTAGGCACGCACGGCAGGAGGAAGGCGAGAGGGAGGGGGGGCCGCGGGAGGGGTCCGAGGGGCGTGGATACTCACCGCCTTCCGCTTGGAGCCCGCGAGGGGGACGGCGAGGATGTTTGCCGATTCGTCCTCGCGGAGGGCCTTCTTCCACGCCCTCATCAGCTGGCCTGCCCTCTGTGTCGACCGCGGCGCGGCGACGACACGACGATTCAGAAAGGTTCCAGCGGGGTGGACGGGGGCGTCGGGGAGAACGTTTTGCCTATTACGTGAGTGCTGGTTCGAACTGGGGCGCAAGGGGCAGGCCCGACCTTGTGTATAATATCATACTTCGGCTCCGTCAGGTCCTCAAAGGCTTCGGCGTCGAAATCCTCGCGGAAGGCGCTGGCTTCGAGCTGGGCGTTGTGATACGCAAGAGCTGGAAAGGCAACATGGGAACGCGTGCCGTAATGGTTAGCGCGCAATAGAAGAGACGATCGAGAGGGGAATTACGTCGGGTTGCTCACCAGGGTTCGGGTACGAGTCGGGTGGATACGACCCGTTCTTGACGTTGAGCTTGTCTATCCACGCCCGCGCAGCGTCCTTGAGTTCATCCGATGCTGCGACGCGGCGCCCGAGCGAGCGTCGGCCATCGATTCGGCGGAGCGAGAGCCAAAAAATCGGCGTATGCGTTAGATAGCGGCCCGAAAGCGCCAGAAATGGTCCAAGGGACCAGTGAGCCCGTGACTAGCCATGAGGGGGAGACGATGCTTACCGCGGAATGTCTTCTCCACAGGTGCGGCCCGGATGTCATCAGCAAACGGAAGCGGGATAAGATGGAAGCCCGGAGGCTCGCGCCACCCGCCCTCGTCGACCTTCTCTTCCTGGCCGTGGCAAGCGGTTAGAACATCTGTCACCTGAGCAGAGCATGGCCACCAGGGACCCTGGACGGTGCCCGGAAACCTCCCGAGTGGAGGTATATTGGCAATAACAACAACTCAATCAAGACGCTGACCTGCGGGAGCACTGCGCAGAAAATAGGAGACGAGTTGCGCCGGGTGAGCGCAAGAGCAATTGCCATCTTCTTCTTGTTGATCATCGTTCGAAGGAGTGCGGTGAAAGTACGCTTGCTCCCGGAATATGTCTGTTTGAATGCGGCGTGGAGATGGAACAGCGCCGCCCCACACCGCAGAACAGAACATAAAATTTTTTTGAGATCACTCGGAGGCTCTGGCACCGAAGGGACAGACTGAATCGTACCATTTCGTCGGGATAGACGAAGAACGAGTGCTTGGTGTTGTCCTCGAACGCAAGGTCCGCCCGGTCCTTGAATCCCAAGAGCTTGATCCCTGCACCATGTGGTCAACTGAATGCCTCCTCCTGCTCGTTCAGGTGCACACTGCACACTCACCAGGCTCCAGGCCAAGAGTCCGGAACGAGCGCACTTCTTCTGCGGTGTAGAACACCCGGCTGCCGAGCGGTACCGAGCGTGTTCCAATCTCGTCTTCCTTTGTCTCCTCGCCCTCCTCCTCCCCACCGTCCGCCGGTGGCGCACCGAGATCCATGCCGAATAGAATCTGCGCTCTCTCGGTCTCAGCCTCCCGCTCCTGTGGGCAAAGCAGATCCGCGGTGTAGGGTTTAGCGCTAGGTGGAGGTGGCGGACCTGGGCGACGTACCTCGTCTACGTAAGAGGTACGGGACGTGACCACTTCGATTTTCCCGTCGACGTCTGCGAAGTACCTGTACGCCCCTTTCTTCTGTTCAGTAATCAAACCATACCTGGGAGACATGCAAGAATGTTCAGAAAACAGGAAAACAAAACAAAAAACATAGCTGCTTACCCCTTCACCCCAATCACAAAATCCGGCGCCAAGGTGAATGGAATGCTGAACGCGGCCCTCTTCGGCACCTCGTGGAAACGCATCTGTGACAACAGTTCCTCTATTCGACCAATAGAGATAGACTCGGGTAGTATAGGTGCCTCGCCATTTTCGTCAACGTCATCGGAGTCGGCAATGTTCGTTGCCAGGAGGACAGACTGTTGCATCCAATAAGAGAGGGGTGAGAGTTGTAACAGGACGTTAGTAGCATTAACAGGTGGCGCATCGTGTCGAGTTGTCGCCATGAAGGCTTACCGAATAAAATTTCGACGGGTCGAAGGGTTTCTCTTCCGTGCTGATGAAGAACGGCTCCACCGTCACCCCGGCCTGGACGAGGTCCTGTGGCGCATGCGGACATAGTGAGTGGCTAGCTACACCCTCATCTCAAGGGCCGCAGCGGTTCTGACAGTCTTCTTGGGACAGAAACTCTTGGCGATGCCTGAGCACTGACAGGCGACGCGCTCGAGCGTGCCTTCCCAACCTTCGACACTGCAGCCGGCGAATACTGCCTTGGAGCGCGCTCCGATTTTGCCTGCCTCGAGGCCGGATAACGCTTCTCGGGCGACCCCCTTCCCCCCAAACCCCAGCCTCGAGCCCCGACCGGAACAAATTCAAGCGTTGACGCGGTCGGGGAACGAACCTTCGGGTGTTCCCCTCCAAGAGCTCGCCCCAAGAAGACTGTCGTTCGGCTGAGCGCAGAGAACTTGGAACTTACGATCAGCGTTGTGCGCGCAGAGGTAATCAGGCGACTGCTGCCCGCGCCGGGATGGGGATCGTCCTCGTCCGTAATGAAAAAGACACGTTTGGTCGCGGTCTTCGGAGCACTAAGGGCGCAAGTACGTCAGGGCTGCGTGGCATGTGCCGCGAAGACGTGGAATGGAGCTGCACACCCGTCGCGCATGACCCAGTTGCAGCTCGTGAAGACGTCACCGACGGGCACGCGCTTGTCGGCCATGGGCGGGAACTCATCGCGTAGGATTTCTGGGTTCTCTCTTGCCTCTGTCGGAGGGGGAGGAGAGGGAGGGGGGCGGTCAGTAGGGCTGACGACGGGGACGTGGCGCTGCGCACGAACCGTCCAAGAGCTTGACAAGGTTCGTAACCTGGGGCACGTCGATGGTGGCTAGCGGCTGATACACATAAGTGCCCTTCTTGATGTCTGCGCCTGCCTCTCCGTTTTCGTTCCGCTTTGTCTATCGCCAGGGCCCCGTCGGCGCGCCACATGAGCGACGCAGGCGCAGCAGGAGTGGGGGATGGACTCACCGTGTTGAAGAGGACGACGCCGACGGAGTCGTTTGGGCCCACGAGGACCTTCCGTTTCTGGATCTGCATGGCGGCTTCGAGGGCGACCATGAGGTTGGACGTCTGGACGTCCTCGTAGCGCGGGTCTTCCCTGAGCTCGAGCATGGACGGGGAGCAGTCGATACAGAAGAGAATGACGTCTCGCTTCCCTTCATAGAACTGTCCGGGGTTTGAGGGCGTGTTGCGAACCCTTGGGGCAGGCTGCTTACCGAGTAGTCCTGGAGCTCCTCATCCTCGTCGTCGTCGATCCTGTTCCAGTCGTCGTATGGTGCCATGATAGGGCCCAGTCACGCGTGCCGTGTCGGGCTTCGCAGTGGTTCTGTCTTCTCTTCGGATGGAATGGCTTGGTGCGCTGGGATGCAGACAACAAAGCCTGGGCTGTGGTGCACGCAAGGTCAATTGTGGCGGGGGGGCGGTGGTGGCGGGCAGGTTGCGAGCCAAGGCCACCAGCGCCACGGCATCGGAGCGCGGACCGCGTCAACCGTCCATCGCGACGCGTCTTCCCACGTGACCTCGCCCCCTTTCGGCGTTGTGGCGCCCCTGCCGCTTTTGGGTACCGTCAGAACCATCTCCTCCTCGGAGTCGCCGTGACGCTCTTGTGCAGTGACCACCGTAACGAAGAGGGACGTAGTATCCCGCTCCCACAGACTCTCCCTGACACTCCTCGCTCTCACACCGCCGCCCTGTCACTCCTCTGCCATTCAACACTCAGCGTTCTCGGCTTGCTTTTCTCGCTTGTCGTCCCTCCAATCGCCCTTATCCTGGAGACACGGTAAGTTCAGCCTGCCTTCCCCAGCTCCTGGATACTCGTCGGCAGCTCTGAGGGACGCACAATACAATCGCTGCACCCGCCACACGGCACGCGTCAGTTTGGCTTGTGACAATCTAACTTGCGCACTCAAACGGTGCCGTACACGCGTGGGACAGACCCCCCTCCTCGCACCACCGAACCCAGGTCCCGTACCAACGCCCAGGTCCCTAGGCTAACTTCAAACGGTCAGATTTACTGCTGCACACCCCATCTCAGCCCATCTTCCATCATCTGTCGACCGCCGACTTCTTGCCCCTCCCTGGAAGAAAACGTCGCCGGAACGCGCCCTGGGCACCGTACGCACGACATCGCCCCGTCGGCGCCCGGCCAGCAAATGGCTTCACAACAACAGACAAATTCGAACGCGCCTGCACCAGGCTCGGGTGCGGCGTCGCTGCCCGAGCTGCGCGCGATCGCCGTGGAGAGCCTCGACCCCGCGGACGTGCCGACGCTGCGAATCCGGACGGATGACGACGTGCGCGCATGGGAGCACACGCGCGGATACCAGGACTACGGCCTCTTTCTCCGCCGCCTCGCCGAGTCCGTCGTCGGTCGCATGCTCCCGCACGACGTGCCCAGCCCCGATCAGGTTCGCGTCATCGTTCCTCGTTCCTCATTCCTCATTCCTCGTTCCCTGTCTTCTCCCGCCCCTGGGCATAGAAACGTTCGAATTGAGAACCCGGACGCGCAGAAGGACTTCTTGGCTGACTGACGTGCCTTTTGTCCGCTGCTACGGCGCACACACAGGGTGTGCAGGGCGTCATCGCGCTCCTGGACAAGCTGGACGCGTGGATCGACGAGATCCCCCCGCTCCCGACCCCGCAGCGGTTCGGGAACATCGCCTTCAGGAGCTGGGGCAAGCGAGTAGAGGAGGTACGTCCCTACCCTACCCCGCCACACCACCCACCACCACACGCAAGGCAATTTGGCAGCCGTGCATGCCTCTGCCACTCGCAATCCCCCATGTTTATCTCGCGATGGTCTCCTGGGACCCCGCGGCCTTCATTTAGGCAGTCGCTCACGATACTTTGGTTTGGCGCAGGAATCGACGGCGCTCCTGCGCGCACTGCTCCCGGAGAGGCTGCGTGCGGCGGTTCCGTTCATCGAGCCGTACTGGGTGACGTCGTTCGGCTCCTTCGTCCGCATGGACTACGGCACGGGTCACGAGACGTCGTTCGCGCTCTTCCTCCTCTGTCTCGCGCTCCTGCGCTTCCTCACGCCAGAGCCCGCCGTCGAGCGGCAGGTCGTGCTCGACCTCTTCGTGCGCTACCTGCGCCTCTGCTGGCGCCTCCAGGACGAGTACAAGCTCGAGCCCGCGGGGAGCCACGGCGTCTGGGGCCTCGACGACTACAACTTCCTCAGCTACGTGTTCGGCAGCGCGCAGCTGCGAGGTATGGAAACGTTCCCTTGCTCTTCGCTGGTGCGGGCGTGTGCGCTGTACTTACTCACCGCCGCTCGGCATATGCCCATGCCGAACATATACAGATCAGACGGAAATCGCCGTGGACGCCGTGCTACGCCCGCCGCTGCCCCCAACGAACCTGTATTTCCTGTCGATCATGCGGGTGCACCAGGTCAAGTCTGGGCCGTTCCACGAGCACTCGTCGCAGCTGCACGCGATCGCAACCGGCGTGCAGCACTGGCACAAGGTGCATTCGGGCCTGTTCAAGATGTACGAGGTGCGTCTGCGTTTTTCGCGTTTGCGTTCGCGATTTCCGCTCTCGCTCCTCCTCCGAGTTGTAAGCGGCGGTCATACCAACCTTACTTACGGTTTACGGTTCGGGCCCAGGCGGAAGTCCTCGGAAAACGCGTGGTGGTCCAGCACATCCCCCTCGGGGGCCTCCTGCCCTGGGAGGACGCCCCCAAGCCCAAACCCCACCCTCAGCCCCTTACGCACGCGCAACGCCATTCCTCCTCCTCCCGTCTGGGCCCAACAGGTTCTGCCCCGTTCACTCAAGCTACCCCCGCCCCGTGGGCCGCAGCTGCGCCCCCAGCCTTCCCCGCGATGACGAGCTACGCACCGTCGCCGCCGCCGCCCCGGGGGTCTCGACCAGGGTACCCCGGATACGGGTACGGGTACGGGTACGGGTACGGGTATGGGTATGCGGGTGCGAGTGCGAGTCGAGGACCTGGAGTCAGCGCGGGCCCGCTCGTCCCGGGGCGAATGCCTGTGGGCCCGACCGCGAGCACCGCTTCGCGTCCGAGTCCAGGAATCGCACCGACGACTATGGCTCCGCCGCCACCGCCACCGCGTCCACCGTATGACTCGGGTGACACCCCCCGACCGGGGCAATGAGTCCATGGGCGAGGCTTGAAAGTGCTGCCGCGCGGAGCTCGGGACTCGGGACGGGCACCGTGACTGGGTCTGGCAGTACTGGTGTGGTTTTCGCTTAGCGCCCGTTCCAGTCGGGAGTCGACGAGGGGATTAACGACTGTTGTGTACGTTCCTGTGTAGCCATTTCTCCTCTGTAGCCTATAGGATAGAGCACAAACGCAGTTTCTGTCCTCTGCTTATTTTTCTGTGCTTTGGTATGCGGGAGGATCGGCGTCGACGGGGGCCGGGTAAACGTCGGGCGGACGCATGGCCGGACCTGCCAACTTCGAGGCCCAATTTAGGCATGCGGCACAGCATCGGAGGGTGCCGGTGTGCGCGCGATTGGCTGTTGGGCTGCAGCTGGGCTCGGCCATCGATGGACGAAAAAAACCGCCGCTTGCGCTCGGTTGATCCTCTCTCGTTCCTCTCTGCAGTTCCCCCCACTCAACTCACCCGCTCTCGCTCTCCGGGCGCACTCGAAGGCGACGAAACCACAAGGGAGAAAGAGCAGCTTTACCCCTGCAGAAGACACGCAGGGAGACCCTCGCACCACCGCGCGCCGTCTGCCGTCGTACCGCTCGCTGCAAGGGCTGCGACGCAGGCTACCTTGGCCCCGCCACCATTTTTGACCAGGCGAGAAACGACGACCTCCGTCTGTTGACCCTCGAGTGAGTTTCTTCCGTTGGGTGGTTCTGTATTCTCTCCCGCCTTCTCTCGCGTCATCGCCATGTGCGATCATGCTATCAGGTGGATGGACGGATGTACGGGCGAGGCCTGGACCCTGAGAGCTGGCACTTGATCTGCGTCGCCGCGAGGCTCCCCGCAGGCGAATCTGCACGAACGTCAGACTCGGCCGTCCTGCGCAGGCCGTGGACTTGTCGGCGGGGATGTCGATGCCTCAGCTGTTGGGCTTTGGCGGGGCGCGCTGGGATGGTCGATTGTCGAGCCCCTGTGCGGGGATGTCGACGAACCCGGTCGCGTTTTGCTCTTTTTTTACGTGTCAGTGCCGCCCGTTGCGATTGGGTTAAGCAGCGCATACTTATCTTTATCACCGCGACGTCACTGGCGACACGTAATTTCTCTTCGGGCGCTGGACGTCGAGGCGGTAAGCCAGCATCGTTTTACGTTCGTGGTCTGTGCGCGCGAACGTGTTCGCCTGAGTCGTTTCATTTTTATCGGGCCTCGACGCTCTTTGGACGACGCCTCCGTTGTCCGCGAGAGACGTGGTGTTCTCCAATTTTATGTAGCATGCGGTTTTTTTGCATTGAGCCGTAACTAACCCTCTCTTCTCGTTCAGGTGGTCATCCGTTCGTGGTACGTCCCTCTCCTCTCTGCTGCAGGACCTCTCTCACCATGCCCCGCAGGAGAACCTCCTTGACAGGACTCTCGCGCATCGTATATCAATCGACTCTACGCCGGACCGTCTCCGTGTCCTGAACTTTTCGCTCTTCAGCTCTGCACAGCAGTTCTTTCTTCCCTGAAGCCCGTCCTCGCCTTAGGGAGCGAGGATCTCACGCCGACTGAAGGAAGCCTTCTAGTTACCGTACCTATCCCGCCCGGCTCGTTCTCGCGACCGCGGCGGTAGGCTCGGTAATTCGGGTTCCGCAAATAACTCGTCCAAAACGACTATTTACCCCTTCCTCGGGGAGAGCCCGCGCATCCTCCCTTTCTTGCGCCCAACGAACATAGACCAAGACTTTGACATCCACACCCCTTCTGCGACCACTGCACTTGAGGAAAACGAACGACGGATGGCACAACTCGGGATCCTCGCTGCGACGTCCCCCGTGGACTTTGACTACGACGTCCTTTCTTGCTCCCCAACCTTATCTTCTTCGCTTCCGCGGCATGAAAAGTACTTTGCCAACGCCCTCGTCAACGGGCTCCTCTCGCCTTCTATCGTACACTCTCACGACACTAGTACTGGATACGCTCTCAAGAACTCGGACCGTCATTACGATGACGAGGTCTCTATTCCCGGATTGCCCCCGCTGCACCGAGGCCACATGGACGTCCACCTTAGAAACGGGGTCATGAACGCTATTCATCTCAGCGCCGACGGGGAACCCGACGCCGAGAAGGCGTTCTTTGTCGCCGACCTCAGCTCCGTATACAGGCAGCACGAGCGGTGGAAGAAGCTCCTTCCCGACATCGAGCCGTTTTACGGTGCGTCTTCTAGCGTATGCGAACCGTTCTCGGTTTTCGTCCGAGCGCGGTTGGCAGGGTTCTAGCAGCGGCTAATGTCTTATGTCGCGTGTTGTCGTTTTTTTTTTCAGCCGTCAAGTGCAACCCGGACCCATACGTGCTGCGCCTTCTCGCCGGGCTCGGGACCGGCTTCGACTGCGCGTCGAACAACGAGATCAAGCAGGTGCTCGACGTCGGCGTCAGCCCCGACCGCATCATCTTCGCGAACCCGTGCAAGGCCGCATCGTTCATCCGTTCCTCGGCTCGCGCCGGCGTCGACGTCATGACGTTCGACAACACGGACGAGCTCCACAAGGTTGCGCGTGTGCACCCGGGCGCGAAGCTCGTCGTGCGCATCCTGACCGACGACTCAAAGAGCCTCTGCCGGCTCGGCCTCAAGTTCGGCGCGCCGCTCGTCACCGTGCCCGCGCTGCTCGCCAAGGCGCGCGAGCTCGGGCTCGACGTCATCGGCGTGAGCTTCCACGTCGGCAGCGGATGCTACGACTCGAACGCATTCGCAGACGCTGTCGCACGCGCACGCACCGCGTTCGACATGGGCCGCCAGGCGGGGTACCAGTTCACGCTGCTCGACGTCGGCGGCGGGTTCGAGGACGCGACGTTCGAGGTGACGGCGCAGGTGTTGCGGGACGCACTCGAGCGGCACTTCCCCGCGCGGGACCGGGAGCGCGACGGGATCCGGCTCATCGCGGAGCCGGGGCGGTACTTCGTCTCGAAGGCGTTCTCGCTCGCGGCGAACATCATCGCGCGCCGGGCACCGCCTGCGGGTGCGGCTGTCGCTGAAGGCCCGAGTGCGGCTTCTCCAGGTGCTGCTGGATCCGTTGCTTCTGCTTCCGCGGCGCCGGACTCGGAGTTGAACTCGGCTGCGGGCCCAGCGGCGGGCGTCGAGCCAGAGCAGCCAAGCGTGATGTGTACGTACCCGACACTGCTTTCTCTCATTTGGCTCGGATCTAGCTCTCTCCCTGCCTGCTTTGCTTTGCTTTGCTTGCGTGCGATCGGGCGGATGCTGATTGAGCCGTTTCCTTTTGTTTTTTTGTTTTTTTCCTCGGCCCCCTCTGCGTTTCACGGGCACGGGTGGATCACACAGACTACATCAACGACGGTGTGTATGGAGCATTCAACTGCATCCTGTTCGACCATCAGACGCCGCAGCCGTACGTGCTGTCGCTCAACGGGTCGTTCCACGTGCCGGCGAGCGTGCCGCTGCGCGCGAGCTCGGTGTGGGGCCCGACGTGCGACTCGCTCGACTGCGTGTGCGCGGTCGTGCGCCTGCCCGCCACGCTCGCCGTCGGCGACTGGCTCGCGTTCGAGAACATGGGCGCGTATACGGTGTGCGCCGCCAGCCAGTTCAACGGCTTCGAGGTGAGCAGGGTCATATACACCACTGGGCCAGGGGCCGGCGCGGCAGAGGTGCGCGAGGCGCTGCGGTCGTACCACTGCCACAGCCACCAGCGGGCGTGAGGAGAGGGGAGGGGGAGGCGCGCGGGGACCGAAGAGGGAACGGACAAAGGGAGAGGCGCAAGGAGCTGAATTGGAATTTGGAATTTGGTTTGGCGACGGGTCGGAGGAGGAGGAACGGAGGCTGGAGCGGACAGGGACCACGATCACGGTAGCACTGACTGCTAGTGCGAGACGACCGTCGGCGTGGGGCGGCTTACGCGATCGAGAAGTGCGTGGGCTCTGGTTATAGTGCGGTGATAGACAATGACTTTGCAATTGGATTGGGGCGCGCGCGTCTGTGGATTGGAGTTGGAATCGGAGGATGTACGAAGATGTACGTCCGTAGCCTCTTGCTCCGGTTGCGATGATGTATACGATGGACTGATGAACGTGATGCATTCTACGAACACTGAACCCTGCGTTGCGGTTGCACGGCTCAGTACTCAGTCGTCGGTCGTGGGGGGCGGTGCGCCCTTCAGCCCGTTTGAGCAGTCCCTCTGCCTCCTTCCTTCTGAGGCTGGTGAAATGGTAGGCGTGTGGTTGGGACATGCGAACGGCGTGCACGGCATGGTGTGTGTGCCCGCCCGTGATGCATTATTTTGGGCAAACAGATGGAAGGAGATTCGTGCGACGGCGTGCCTGCGGGGAGCGTCGGTCAAGCAGGGGGCGCCGAGGTTCGCACGCTTTCGGCTCCGTAGCATGCGGTCTCGGGCCCGGAAAGGGATGGGAGGGACCAGGAAAGGGCCCCGGAGGAAGGGGCGGAGAGTTCGATCAGACGGCGGTCGCCAGTCGCTGCCAATATTTCGACTCGCGCGTGGGTGGGGCGGGCCAGGCACGGGCGCGGAGAGGGTGGGCCGCCAGACTGGGGGCCGCTGCGCTCCCAGGCTCATACTGACTGCCTCGTGACGTATCTGAGGGCTTCGGGGTCGAGGGGGCCTCGAGGCGCTGCTGGCGATGGCTGGGCGATCTGCGACGGATCGCAGGATCTAGGGACGGGCGTGGCTGGCCCTTTCCCCCGCCGATTGTGCGCTTGCCGATGTGCGATTCTGCTGGAATCAGGATTCGCCACGCTGCGCACGGCGCCGTGGCCGCTCGCATGGCCCCGGCCACTCCGATCGGTTGGGCCGAGCCAGGGCACGTCGCCGTCTGACAACGCGGGAGAGCGGCTGAGCGGGGTCTGTCACGCAACGCTCAAGCCTCAATATTCTGTTTGCCCACTCCCGGTCCGCGGTATTCCCGACAGGTGCGCTAGAAGCTGCGCAGATGCTGCTGTGGAGACCCCTCCTCGCCCGCCGTCACGTCCGAGCGAACAGGCAGCTTATCCAATATACAACCTTCTACTCGTATCCCGCCGTCCCCGTCCGCGTCCCCCCGACATCCTCCTGCGCCTCCCCGGCACATTCTGCACATCCCGTTCCCAATCTGTGTGCGCGCACCCGAGACAGCGCTGGTGGCGCATGTCCAACACCGTCAAGGGTCGATCGCGCTCAGCCCTCGTTAAGCACCAACGCTCGGCCGACCGACGGCCTACCAGCCTTCCAGCTCTTTCCAGCTCCGCACCATGCCATCTATGACACTTTGAAGACACCTGCGGAATCATTGTAAGACAGCTTTAGCCGGGCGGATAGGTCGTCGGCTGAGTGCCTCGGCTGCACCGTGGTTACGAGGGGGCACGAGCAACCCGTCCCCCCGCCTGTCTAGCGTCATCTTCGCCTGAGCCCCGTCTGCACACCCACGTCGCACCCCACGACCTACTCGATGCTTGTTTTTGGTCGTGCCGCACTCCGCCCACCCGCCCGTCCCAGCGTCTTTGCCTCCACCTCTTCCCAGCCTCAACAGTTCAGCCACAGTCCGGTTCGGTCTTCGGCCCTGGTTAGTGTCTTTGTCCTTGCTCGTGGCCCCTCCGGAGACTCCTTCCCCGGTCCAAGCAGGGTCCAAGCCTCCGCGGAGTCGGAATAGACTTTCCACGCCCAATATGCTCTGCGTTCCATCTGTTCGTCCTGTCCCTCATTCATTTTCAGATACTCCAGGTGTGAACGGGAAGCCCACAAGCGGTAGGCGTGATCGCGAACTCGTGTTCCACCTGATCACTGCAACTCTAACTTGCTCCCCTTTCGCACCCGCCCGGGGGCACATCCGACAACACGACGTCTGCGCAATCACCTTCTGTTAGATAATCCGACCCGGTGGCGAGGGCGGTCGGCGTGGGCAAGCGTCCCGCGAAGACCCGGGATTGTCTGGGTGGGAGATGCATCTGCGACGCCATCTTTGATCACCCCCACCCTCTTTTTATATCTATGTGATCGAAAATGCCGAGGCTCGGTACCTAGGCAGCCCATCCCGAATCCGGCACGTCGGTTCTGCGGGGAATTCTTCTGCAACCAAAAATTACTGGGCGACCGTTGGGAGGAATACGCACAGATCATCGGAGTCAGTTACGGAGTGGTGTCGTAATAAATCTGCACTGGGACCTGTCTCTTCGTCTGGTTCCGCGCAGGTGATATATGGGCCGTGTGGTTGACGCCTGAATACCCTTTTTCCCCGCCTCAGAAGCTGCGTCCGCTTGTCCATCTAAATAACCGGCCCTCGCCTCCTCCTTCCACACACCACACCGCCTCACCCGCTCGACGTCGCGGCGTGCGCGCATCGGACCTTCCGTTCACCCATAAGCTCTGGGTTCGCAGCAGCTCCGTCTAGGTCCCTCGATCAGCTGAACTGCGATATCGCCTCTCGCAGTTGACAAAGCTTATAGAAAGGCGACTTTCAAATCGTCCTCTCTCCCCCTTGCGCCGCGCCCATCCCATTTAAATGGCCTTGGGAAACAGCCGCTTCGCTAGCATGTCTTCCGGTCTGCTCTTAGTGCGTATTAATGCCTCGCTTGTTGCCTCGCGTCGTCTCCCGCGAATGCCTCGCTAACATGTCTCTTTGTGTCTCGCATGCACAGGATTCCCTCCCCTCTCCAAGTGCGGACCACCCTACCAACGGCAAGCCGTATACGCCCTTCCCCAGCCCCGACCACCATGTCACCAAAGCGCGTTATATCACTAGCAACGACCCCCGTGGATATATGTAAGTGTCCGATCCCTGCTGTGTTGTTGCCTTTCTGACGTCTGAAGTCCTGTAGACCGGTGTACGAGTATCCTTTGAACGGACAGTGGATTATGTTGGACATGGATGATGGATACATTCTGTGGACTGGTATTTGGAAGGGTGAGTCTCGGCTTTATACCCGCCCATCCTTCACTGTCTGACATTTGTGCCTGGCTCCGTAGCTCTCGGAAACTCGAAGGGTGAGACCGTTACGCATGTTCCTCATCATGTGGTTTCTGACATGGTCGTGACAGCGGACATTGTTAAGATTATAGACTCGCAACCCGACCTTGCAGCCCAATTAAGGCGAGTACGGGGAGGGTACCTCAAAATCCAAGGGACGTGGATGCCATACGAGATCGCGCTTCGCCTGGCCCGCAGGTAAGCGCGCTGGCAATTCCTCTGTTGACTTGCAACTTACACGGACTAGGGTGGCCTGGCCCATTCGCTATGACCTCGTTCCTCTGTTTGGGTATGTAGATCACTTGCTGACATGTGCGCAGTTTGCTCAACGATTCACTTGCACCCACAGGCCCACCTTTCCGAACTCATGCCTACCCCCCGACGACCCAGGCTATGGGCAAATTGCAAAGCCCGGTACCGGTAAACGGCGGGCTCGGCGCAACCCCCCGACCGAGATGCCACTCGACTCGAAGCATGACTGGACGGTGTTCTCTCCAGGAGAGCCAGGGCCACCAACCGTTGGGCCGCCTTCGTCGCGCAGTACACTAGTCATGTCCCACACATTCGCCACACAGTCCGGACGACACATCGACGCGATCGGTAGCCATGGCGTCCACGGCCAGAGCGATTCGCCCGTTATACTCCATGTGCCGTACGTCGAGCGGCCTCTCCTGTCGCCCTCGTCGTCCACGTCCAATGGGTTCTTGCACGGAGGTGCTGCGCGCAAGCTGTCGCCCACCTTAGACTCTGCAGGCCTCCGCTACTCTCCGTATCCGAGCCCGCTGTCAACCACCTCATCGCGCTTCAGCATGTCGTCGCAGGGCACAATGGAACTCTCTCCGACGTCTTCGCAGCGATCCGCTGGGGAGACCATTAAGCTGCCGCCCATCTGCCCCCCCAGCCGCCGAGGGAGCGAGGACCGCGGGTCGTTCCAACTACCACCCATTTCATCTATGGACAACCTGCGCGAGGCGCAATGCGGAGAACCCATGGCAGTTCTGCGTCGCCTTCAATCTCCGGACGAAGACGAAGACGTTGACATGGACAAAGACCCTCACCCCTGCGTTCAAGCTCGGCGAGCGCTGTCTTCCGAGCATCTCGCGCAGCGGCGACATAGCCTGACCGCGGACCTCCTCCACAGATCGTAAGAACCTGCGGTCCCTGTCCATTCTCCCTGCATTCTTCCGCTCATCATTGCCACTCGTACAGATCCGAACCGTCCTTCTCGTCCCGGAACAACACCCCACGCTCCCCAACGAGCGCTCTTGCGGCGCTCCCGTCGTCGTCGTCGTCGTCATCATCATCCTACCTGTCGCAGTCCAGGAACGACCACGACCACTACCAATCGCGTTCCGCGATGGACCCGCCGCCGCCGTCGTACCGCTTCCCCGACTTCGACTCGCATGTGGCTCGCCGCGCTTCCCACGATGATCGTCCGACGAAATCCGCGTCCTCGTCCTCGTATCCCGGGTCTTCGCGGGACCAGGCAGACCAGGATCGGTTCGACGAGCGCGAGCGCTATACCATACGGGAGCAGGCGTATCGCCGCCAGGAACGGCCGCCGAGCCCGCCGCGCTCGACCTCTTCCGACAGTGCGAAGGGTGAGAGCGTCTCGCCAGCAGAATCCGCGAAGACCGGTTGGAGACCCTGGTGACACTGTGGCTACTTCGCCTCTGCAGTCGGGGTTCGGATTCCACAACGCTATGAGGGGGGTCTCGACGCTGTGTCCCTTGGAGTCCGGTTGGAACGGGGAACAAATTTGAATACGCACGCGGGACGTTACGTTTGACGTTGTACTCATATGGCACTGACAGTCTGGAGCTGGTAAGGAATTGGATTGGTTTCACGTAAATTATAGCTGTTCTAGTTCTCCGGATCCTTCGAGCTGCTGTCTCATCTCTGCGTCTATACACATATGTTCTGTCGCCACATCTCTACGTATATCCTAGATAGCTGCAAGTAGTCGCCGCTATGGCGTGCGCACATCGTATCTTGTAATCCAATCGTCTACTATGCCAGGCACGCGCAGGTTCGCGGGGACAAATCCTTCGATCGCAAGCTCGCGGTGCTCGAGCGCGATTGGCAACTTGTCCGCTTTCCGCATGACACCTGGTCCCACCGGCGATGCCGAAGCTGCGCGTTCTCGTTCCTGTGCTCTCCTATGCCCGTGCTTGTGCCGTTCCGCAGAAGCTTCCGCTCGGGCACTAGCACGCGAACCCCGGGTCCCCACCTTCGTGTAACCACAGAAACTCGTTCAAGGCGCAGGCGCCAGCGCCCGGGTCAGTGAGAGCATCGCCCCATCGTCCCTGGCGAGTTTTGTTATAACAAAAAAACACGTCCTGGAATGGGCTTATTGCTCGAGGCCCTCTATTCTCGCTGCTGGCACTCGTACTGAATTGCCGACACAGCCTCTCAGTGCAGCCCAGCTCATCTGCACTGTCCGGGTCTCGCGAAGGACCGCGCGACCGGGGACGATCTACTTGGCGTCTGGAGAAGGTGCGTGGGAGGAGGTGCGTGAGTGCCACCTTGGGCAAGCTCGGTCCCCGCTCTCATGGTTCCCACTGGGCCAGGGGCTTGGGAACGCGAACACCCCGTCGGGACCGAAAGCCATGTGCGCACACGCTCATCCTCGATGCCGCAAAAGGACCCGCCACCCGTGATGGGTGGTGAGTACGGACGACAACTCGCAGGAGGCTGGGGCCCCAGATCGCTGGAGACTCCGTCATGATCAATAAGAATGTGTCCGCTCGCCATGATGTGCGGTCGCGCCGGCCCTACGGCCTTGTGGCGCCGACTCCGGTAGGACTACGGTGCGCCACTCCCCTCGAGTAAACCTTTTATCATTCGTTCATGCGGGCTCGACATATCAATGAGGCCACTTTTAGAGTCCGAATGCTTTCCGGGGCCGTGTGGCAACGAGACGAGGGCAGGCGGGAATATTCGAAAAGAGTGCACTTGACATACGTTGCCGTATGTTTGACCGCGAGGCTCAATTAAGGCAATAAGCGAAATTGCTGTGAGTGTCCAAGGTCCCAAAACATATGGACGGAGCGACTCGACAGAGTTCGGCCACAATACACGTTATGAGCTTGATTGTCGGGATCCCTGGAAGCTGGACCGCCGGGCTGCTCGGACCCTTCTCTCAAGTAAATAAGGACCTGTTCCTGTTTTTCCCGCCGCCAAGTACCCAGTCCCCACTCAAGCACCCCGGGTTCCCATGCACATGATGCAGATCGAGGAACCTTAGGCCTGCTCGCGTCGGCGGGGTGTACGAAACCAGTTGCAAGCTGAGACTGTGCTGAGCCCGAACATCCAGTCTTGTGATTAATAATTTGGCATTCCGACGCTGCGGACAGCGCATTTGGCGAAGCTTTCCGGTTGGAGAAGATACCCGTCGGGCACCGATTTTGAGCGACGCTGTGTGCGTTGCGCTGAGATGAACGGAATCTTGTCTGTGCCGAGTCCTGAAGGCGGCATTGGTAACCTCAGCGAGCCTCACGTGGTGCGGATAATCGTAGAGCGGAGACAAAGGGAGGTGCTCACTGAGGCTAGGCGGGAGATGAGCGCTGAGCTGGCAAGGGGCCCAGCTGCATGGCAAGTGAAGAGGTTGCCCAGTGCCTGGGCGGGCCGTACCGACCCGCGTATGACGGCAACGGATGATGAGCGGTCCAGATTCATATTCTGGCTTAATTGAGTTTCTGGGTAAATTTCTGCGGTCGGCACGCTCGAGCTGGTGAACTTCGAGAGCCCGACAGCAGTAATGGCAAAAAGGGGTCCGTCTGTGTGAACCCGGTCGAGGGGGAGGAATAAATAAACAGTGTTGTGTGCGCATGGGACCAAAGGCATAGAATTAAAACCACTGGGAGAGAACCGCATGAGATGTGACGGGGGCTTGGATACGGACAGCCTGAGAGACAGTACGCACTGACTTGCCGTGCCCATCGGGGAAGGCTCGCATAACGGACAGTGACGTACAAAGACATCTATGGACTTTCGAAGCGGTCGCGTAATAGCCCCAGGACACGCTCCATGCCAGCCCCCCTCGCCGAAGATGCCGAGGGGGTCACCAGACAGCAACGTACCAAGAGAAACGACGATAGAGATGACCGGAAAGCCTTCGCAACTTGACACTTTGGTATTTCACGAAATGCGCAATGACCGCCACGGAACTTGAAGGCTCATGGGCTGAACGGTGACTTGGGTCTGAGGTACTCCACACCGTGAGTAAAGCTGGAGAAGCACTGTCATGGTTTCATTTGCGATGGGAACGAAATGGCGTACGGGAGGAACTGTCTGAGTGAGAACGCATAAGACCAATACGGCAATTCCTAGCTACCAAGCCGACGATGCGGCTCGTGCTTTGTTGGTTATTCCCAATAGGGCTTCATTAGCAGCTGGAATTCTAGTGTCGTGCGCAGCCGCCTACCGTTTGTCTAAGAGCGAGCTCACGACTCGGCAGCTGTGTTCGCCGTATCCCGCTTAAAGTGTTCAAGACGGCGCCGACCTGTGGGCCACTGCCAGCGGAGGCGGTGGGGAGCGACTCCCAGCCGTGGCGGGTGGGAATGTGTCCTTTTCGGTTTCGCTCCCTTGGGGATGCGAAATAAAGGAGTTTGCCGACAAGACGTTCAGGACTTTGTCGATAAGTCGGAGAACGCTGGCAGTGGCAACGGCCAATCCACAATTCAAAGCGCCGCAGCCTGCCTACTCTGCCTCGTTGTTGTAGCGGCTAAGGAGAAGCTACTTACCTTGCCCAGGTCCCACCAAACTGCGCCGAAGGATTCAGCGTGTTTCAGCAACAAGAGCACTTGCAAACACTCCTCCAAATTTGTGACAACTCACCTGGACGATGAAAGCGGTAGGGCCGCCAGTGAGGGCTGCTGATGACCTGGCCATGGACTTGGTGAACGTTAACGGGAAGATTAACCGTGCGACAAGGATATAATTATGACCTGACAAATAAAATTAAGCTCTATGACCACGCCGGAGGTAAGCCAAACCACTGTCCTATGAACCCATTCGGCTTTTAGGCCCAAAAAATTGACTTTTTAGGCAAAGTAAAAATTGAATACACGTGGGCGCGTACGATGAACATCAGACGCTCCCGCATGGCGTACGTTGCGATGCGGTGCGTACTTCCGAGCATCTATGTTGGCCTTAGTAAGACGAGAACCGGACATTCGCGCGAAGGCAAGAGATGAACACAAACGGTATGGCCCGCCGCACAGGCGTGGAT
The DNA here is from genome assembly GCA_022814645.1 of Ganoderma meredithae. NCBI lineage: Eukaryota > Fungi > Basidiomycota > Agaricomycetes > Polyporales > Polyporaceae > Ganoderma > Ganoderma meredithae. Next base: position 8,741 of record JAKLMY010000233.1, on the reverse strand, counting down.
GCTGTGCCGCCGCCAGTACGTCCCATCCTGCACTAACCGTCATGATATCAGCCTTTTCCGATATGAGACAATTTCTGAAATCACTGGGCTCTGTCTAGGTCTTTGGCATGCGAGAAACATAATTGTGAAGACCTAGTTCAATCATGGGCCAGAATTCCTGCGTCGTCGAAGCGGCAAGGTGGCGCACCCTAGGCCGCCGGAACAGTCGGCTGCCTGGAGACTTCATCAATGTCGGGAAAGCGTTTAGGAAGAGGAGGCGCCCACGTGCGTTCTCGCATCGACGCCTGTGGTTCGCGAGGAAGGCTGTATGGTCACCAACGTCCCCCCATTGTTCCCGCGCCGGAGGGAGAGCTACACATCGTATGACCCTCCGACTCGGAGTCGATGATGACCGGTCTACCCGTTTGCGACGTCTGGCGGCCAGTTACTGCACCCATCGGCAATTGTGCGCACGTACGCTGCTCCGAGCCACGTTTTGCGTCGTGCTTTGGAGCGTCATGGATGATCAGGTGGCCAGGAACTTCCTCGCCAGGAAGTTCCCCATGGCTGAGCTGATGGCTGGGGCAAGGGGCGTTCGACCACGCGGACGGGTAGGCATCCATTACGGGAGGTCGGGGGGATCACGAATCGTGTGCAGCTTCCGCACCCGCAACCACACCCCGACCGCCCACCGACGAGCACCGACTATACTTATCAAAACATGGAGTTAGAGTACAAGTCCGGTGAATGCTCTGTTCGCTGCTCAGAGGACATCAGCATGCGCCCAGCAGTGAATTGATAATCTGCTGCCTCCTTTTTGGTCTTGGCTGATTCCGCGCGCATCGTGAGGACTTGGCTCGGGGGAACCCATTTTCCAAGGTTTGTGCGCCATCCAACTAGTTACCGGACCAGAGCCTCTTAATTAAGCGCCATCGAGGGCGTTCAATTCAGAAGGGCGAGCCGGGCGAGTCGCCCACCGCCGCGCTCCATCGCACCCTGACACTGGGAGCGCAGCACGCAATGGCTTGTTTGTGCCACCATCCGCTGATGCCTTCTTGCGACAAGTCGTGCATGAGCGTGTCCCTTCTGTTTCACACTCCGCCACTTCAGAAAGGCGCAGGACGGGCTGGAGAAGCGTGCGAAGCTAACCACTCACCCACGATGCTTGCGGGATTTTGCCGACATCCTAACGGCGCAGCAGCCGGTTTCCTTTCCGCAGAATGATGAGGGGAGCGAAATGCCGATGCGATACGGTGTCGAGTGTGCAACAACTGGCCGAGATAGACCGACCCGTATCTCTTGCCAAAATCGTCAGATCTTGGTGACCCTCCTCTAAGCGAGTTGGCCGAGCGGGGCCGCGGCTTACTTACATGACAGGCAAGGCGCGACGGTGTTCTCGAGGAAATCGAAATTTTTGGGCCGCTTAAGGCGTTCATGCCGTTTCCCCGGGGAAAAAGAGGACGACGAAGGCGCGAGAGGAATTTGAAAGCCATGTTGAGTGGCCCCAAACCTCCCCCCCTCCTCCGCATTTTCCTTGCGTGAGCCATCCCGCTTTTCCCGCCGTGTTTTTAGCATGGGGATGACATGAGGGTACGAAGCGACGCCTGCGTGCCCATATGCATGTCGTCTCGATCATCGTTGGGGGTGCGATAGCCTCTCGATTGGTGTGATCCTCACCACGCGTATCACGGACCACAGGTCCCATCAGTGCGTGGAGTCCGGTCCAAGGACCATACATCGGCGTCTGCAGTTTGGGACGCTTCTGGAGCACTTCTCTATATGAAACGGTGATGGCATGATGCTGTAACCATGCTATGTCGCAACCTGCGAGGTTGAATGGATCCGGTGTGGTTTTCCGGATGGCGGAAGCGATAGCCGGTATGGCCGGGGCTTCGCGAGCTACACGGGACGACGATATATGTTCGAGGGATGGAACGAGGCCGACAGGCTCTTTTGCTGTACACTTTTTAAAATCCATGTCATGCAATGCGCGGCCATCGGAACATATGGACCGCAAATTTTTCGAGAAACGGAGAGTGGAAGATGACTGAACTGACAGAACATAAGTAGGACTCACGATGGTCTCTGTGGCCTGGGGAACTCGTTTCTAGTGAACTGAGAACTATGCGTGGAGGAAGGATGATAAGCTTAACAAGGCCCTATTCAAACGGTAAAGGGGCGATGAACGGTACTAGTTAGCGGCACGCTTTCCGACCGAACTTTTGAACTGACCTCGGTTGAAACAGCGTCCATGCTGGACGCAATGGACGGAGGGAGAGGACCTTTGGCCTTTCTACCTGAAATCTTCGTCGAACTGAAAGTCTCGTCGGACTTGGCGGTACGGCCATTCGAGGTTAGCTAGAACAGGTTTTGGTACGCTTATGGTCAACTACAATTGAAACATACCTTCGTTGTTCATTTTTGCCCATGTCTATTGAATCCTGCCTGGCATTATAGTTGTCTACAATTTGATCACACGCAGTATCAGCTTGAATGTCGCAGGCGTAAAGAGAATAGATCTCACGGCTTTACTTCTCATGGCACACCTTCACGGACCACAACCAAATGCCACTATATACATGGCCGACCGGAGATAGATTTCTGAGCAGGATTCGGGCATATGTTGATCTTCTCCCTCGTAAAATTTCCAGCCTGAGCCATGGCCAGTCCGACTCGGAAGTCGCTGCAGTGCACTTGAAGTTCAACATTGTTGACGCGGAAGAAACATAGATAAGCTGCACTTACATCGAGTTCGAGATATCCTCAGAACCCACAGAATGAAGGATTGAGTCGAAGGCGAGGCACAAGCTGGTTGGAGTCGACCTTACTGGCAGCCTGAGCAGCGAGTCGCACAAGCTCGCAGGAGAATAAGCGCCGGAATGTCGTTGTGACGGTGACTGGTCACAGCCACGGTATCGCTGGACGGTCCGGAGCACGCTGCCTTCGTTGTCCACGCCGCCGACGCTGCGACGAGTCTCGAGGTATGTTTCACGTCCTTGGTTGGTGGTTTGATATCGTCTGAATAGCACACAGACCGCCTGTGATCCGGTGGTGACTCGGGGACGACGCTTCATATCTCGACAGATAGGCGCAACTTCACGAAACCTCCCATCCGTGATGTCGACGGCAACTGCGCGCACGCTCCCCACTCCTCCTCCTGTTCCGTCCTATCAACCCGCTTCACCTTCCAAGAACGATCCCGCGCTCAAGCCGAATCCTCATCCCTACGCAATCAAGACCACTTCCACCGCTCTTCTCACCCGTTCCAACTCCTCGGGCTATAACGTCAATGCGACTCATCACTACTACATTCCTCCATCCCCGACCCTTTCTCGTTCCGATTCTGGAAAAGGTCACCGTCCCACAAGGTCCTTGACTGCCGTGCCGGAGTCCCCTGGCCGCGAGGCACCTCGTCCGCTCCCTATCCCCCCCGAGCTCGATAACACCCAACCCAGGAAGGACGGAAACGCAAGGAGTGCGGGATATGTGAGTGCAGACGAACCTTCCAAGGCCAGGAGGCGTCCCAGACGTTCCGAAACCCTTCCAGTCATCCCAATTCCTAGCCCCGCGCTGTCCGCTCCCCCATCGGCCGATGATCTTCCAGAGAACCCCAAGATGTGGACGCCGTCCCAGCTTGCAATCTATCTCACCACTGCTTTGCGCATGACGTCCGGAGGGAAACCCGGGGACATCGAACCTATTGGTCTACCAGCGTTGGTCGCGAAGGACATCGCTACTTTTGTGAAGAGCGCGAGGATCGGCGGTCGAACATTCTTGCGGCTGAATGAAGAGGATCTCGAATCGTGAGTCATTCATTCTGGGATGTGTTTCGACTCGTAGAGCATCCAAACACGGGGACGGTTGTGAAACGAGCCCCTGCTTCCGCGCGAAGAGAAGGCTTAGTACGGATGCCACAAGCTACAGTGGCGTGGCTTGTGCAACCTTCCGTTGTAAACTTTGATGGACATTCAGAATATGGCAGCATCTTCTGTCGTCGGGTGCATTCTTCGGGCATTAAGCTGCTGGGCTCGAGTTGCGCTCAACGTAATGCCTATCCTCCTCCTCTCGATCTTCGCTCTCGCGCGCATGTGTTTGTTGTGTTTGTGTTTGGGGTAGTGCGAGGGAGGTTCTGTCCCTTGTACGACCCACCAACTTCCACCGTGGCCTATGCTTATCCCAGCACACTGACTAACGGGATGGTTTGCGCACTGACAGGCTGGGCATGAACAAGAAATGGCGCGACGCCCTCCTCGTCGCCGCCCGCAACCTCCGCCAGAATGTTCTCAAGGGCCGCATCTGGGGCGGCGATCCCTCCCCGATCTCCTCTCCCTCCCCCCCCCCCCCCGCCCCCCCCCCTACCCTCACCGGGCACCACCCCCCCCCCGCTCCCCCATCCACCCCCCCCCCCCACCACAGCCGGTTCTACAC
>JAKLMY010000232.1:0-47587 GCA_022814645.1 Ganoderma meredithae | reverse complement strand
GGCACATATAGTGGGTAAAAAATAGAGCGTGGACAAGGTAAGAGAGTGGAACCAATTCGGACCAAGTTGTAATGTACCTTTGTGCCACTGACAAGTATAGAATCCACAGAATGCGCTGAAGAGAATCATGTCGACAAGTGGGTATCTACGACAGTCCAGTGCTGTTGCGAGAGCGGATTCTACAAGTCAAAGGCAGCTCCATTGAGTCTGAGCAGAAGCGACACTCGTTGACGCTTGTGGCGTTCAGTAACCTGACAGTCACTTGTCACATTGGTCACAGTTTGCCTTACTAGTCACTCCGAAGCAAACCCGAAGAGCACTTGCTGGTCTCGACGGCTTGTGCAACCTCGGAAAGCCCTATCCGGCAGAACTTGCTCCTTTTTAACCTCTTGCTTGCCTACACAGGAGGGACAATTTGCCACAAGTCTAAGGCTGGCTCATAAATTCGAGTTCGTCTCCCCACTTGTCACTTATGTATCGCGCATTGCTTCGCTTGTAGGTATTATAAATGTTCAGACCATCACTAGTCAGCTAACGGTACAGTATTGATTTTTTACCCACTATACCGCCCACACACAGCTAGCCATGTCGTGGAGTTTGAGAACAAGATTTCCGACGACCGATATCTTACATGTGAGTTATGCCTCGCAATCCACTGAGTGTGCATCGTGAGCAGACCGTTGAATAAGCGGTTGGCAAATGCCTACTTACTTGCAGTCTTCCAAGCCGTCTGCGGCATCGCTCACGCTGTCAACACCCTCATCCGTTTCCCGACGTATACCAAGCATCGCGTCAAAATCGAGGCACCTTGGAACATCTTCTTTGTCGACGTACCCGGAGGTGCTCCGGATTTCGTCGCCACCGCCAACGCGGATGAGCTCGATGGGATGGTCAACAACGACAAGCTCTCCAGCTGACTTGCAGCGCCCTCCTCGACTACCTCCTCCGACGTCGAGCCGTACATCGGATGCTCACGCACCGTCTGCTACGCGTGTCTGATGCTCATACGCGTTTACAACTGGACGTTCGAGATAGCGATCAAAGTCGGGTGCCGGTCCGACTTGGACGAGATAGACATCGCCTGGGCGTATCCGTATTCGTCGAGGGCGGGTCCGACTGCCCACAGGAGGGTAGCATGGGAGGCTGGCGGGGGACATGAAGCGCATTTTCGAGCATTCGCCTGAGGAGATGTCGTGCCATATAGGTAGGTAGCTATAGGAGACATTTCGTCGATCATCGAATGGCTTTACTGACAGATTGACTTCCAGTGCTCGAGCTGAGTGGATTACCGCGGGCTTTGAAAGCGAGACTGGAGGGGAAGTCGCCGGACTCGGTTGAAGATGAGAGTGGGAGTAGCGGCCTGCAGCTCGCAGCAGTGAGTAGATGAGCATTGAGCATGCCAGAGTCTTGGAGTCCTCGTAAATGCACAGTATACCGATTCCATGCTATTCCGGGGCTTGGTTCCCATAGAGTTCGAATGCAACCAGATATCACTCCAAGATTCTCTGGAGAGCGATTTGCAGCTCCTCCGGAGTAAACGTAGTGCGACCTGCTAATAGCTATAGAGGGCAAGTGCCACGCACGCGGACCAGGCTGTGGCTTGTGCGGGACGCTCTGCGCACCACGCGGGCCTCGGGCGCAATCACTTTGCGCAATGTTCCTTTGTGTGCGACGATCGCGAGGTGTGCGTGTGGCAATTGAGGACGCGGCGGGGGAGGAGGGGGCATGAGATCGATGCGATTCTGTCGGGGGGAAGTCCGAACGTAAGGACGTTGACGTCATTTCACGGCATGGAGCGCGCGTTATAAGCGCCGGCGCCACCGTTTTTCGTACGCGGCTGGCAGCTGGCAGCCTTATCGTCCGTCCTCGCTCTTGACTCACCACCATCCCTCGGCAGGTTGAGCTGTTGAGCTGTCTCTCGTCTTCATGCATATACCAGCTACCTGGTACGCTATACCCCGAACCTCTGTCTCTGGCACTCTGGAGCGGCAAGGGATGTCCTGGTGAGATCGCGGCTTGGTTGCTCCGTTACAGCTAGTCTATCGAGCCCTCTTTCGCCGGCGCCGCCAGTCACGGTCTACTCTACAATATCCACAACACCATAACTGGTTCTATGGTGTGTGTGTATGAAACGTAAGCTCTTCGTGCACCTCCCTTCCCGACTCGTCGTCCAATCTCGAATCCGTGCGCCCCCACCAATCCTCCTAGTACTACGTCCGTGATGTGCTGATTGGCAGCTCTAGCAGCGGCAATAGTGCCTGCCACCGGTCCCGCAATCCCATCTCCCCTGTGAGTCGTCAGCCGCAGACCATAGAGCACGACGGGAGTCCCCCTGGGGACCCGGGCCCCATCTCCCTTTCTGCTTCCTGCTACGCGTCTTCCATCTTGTGTGTCTACCGGTCGGCCTTCATGTGGCCTGTCCTTCCCTGCATACGCTCAAGCTGCCAGCGTACGCTTGGTTCTGGTGCTTCCTTCGGGGTCGATCTAGAAAGGGCGTCGGGGATACTTGGTGCAGTTGAGAGTGTTTATTATGCCACCGGATGTCGGTGAGTGCCCATATCTGCAGACGATGATTTGGATCTCTGAATCAGAGACGAACAGGCCTGTCGTTCCGTGCTGAGGTTTGAGGGATCCGGACGGGTCGTAAGCCCCGGGATTGCATGTGCATTGACGGGGGGCACTGTTCTGGAGGTGAGTTCCGCATAGGTACAGATCTACATGCGGTGGGGGACCAGGACCAACCGTCTACTCTGCGCTCAGGCTGGGACTCGGACCAACGGCGCCACCCATTGTCTCTGCTGTCCTTCTCTGGTTCGCCTCACCTCCTCCACCATGACAACGAGGCTGTCTATCCCCGAGGTCGCTGCGAGCACGACGTGTCTCCTGCCGGCATCTTGCTCATCTGATCGTGTCGCGACCCTGGATCACAGTTATTCTGAACTTGCCTCCACGCGGGAACTCTCTTGCATTGCAGTCTGGATGCGGACTCACCGCGACTGTTAGACTGGCCAGTTTTTCCGACGACGGGCTGTGGACGCCGTTTGGTTGAGTTTACCTTGGGCGCCAATCAGTCTCGAACCATCGAGAGTGTATTACTGGGGGCATTCATCTGTTCCCGTTCGTGCGTCCATCAATATTCAATGTGGTCTGCGGGGAAGAAGAAGCGACGAAGCGACGGGGATACTATACCATTCCGGAGCAGGATCCGCAACCGGCCGCACCCAGGGCTTTCGCCGGACAACATTGTACGTGCGCCGCCCTCTGTCTCACGCTGCAGGCGCAAACAGAGACGACCGACGGCGACCACTGTTTGTGTTGCATGGAAGCGAGCAGCCTCCGGGTCTGCCACAGCCTTCGGTCGTTCTCCGTCAAACCTTTTCCGCGCGGACGTTCCGTAGCGGCTCATGTGCCGTCTCAGTCCGGCACTGCGCCTTCTCGCCGCCCCCCTAAGGCCGGCCGCTGTCCATATGATGCCACAGGCGCCGCGATGATCTGCCGCTCGCGACTCCTTCTCTGGATCTCCCCCAATTCCCCACCTGTGTCTGATCTCCCCCCGCGTGGGCCCGGCCATCCCATCGAACATCTGCCACTGGTCGGCCTCCTGCGGGCCCGTATAAAGTTCAGGTGTGGGGGACGCGTGGAGCCCTTGACCCCGGTCGACGTCCGCTCGTTCGTGTTCGTTTTCGCTGCCACTGCCACCCTCGCCTCGCCCCTTCCTCCTCGGCCTCCTCCGTCTTCCGTCGCGCGATGAAGCTCGCTCTCCTCTCCTTTGCCCTCGCCGCCGTCCTCGGGGCCGCCTCCGCCCAGACCTTGGATCCGTGCATCGAGAGCTGTCTCGCCTCGTCCGCGTCCGCCGCGGGCTGCTCCACGTGCGTATCCATCCATCCTCCGTCGGCCCTCCCGCGCGCTGCCGTCCCGCACCCTCGCCTGACCCCCTTGCGTTGTGCTTGTGTTTGTGTGTGGGTATATGGATATGGATATGGGTATGGGACAGGTCGGACATCCAGTGCTTCTGCACGAGCTCCAAGTTCCAGCAGGCCATGCTCCAGTGCATCCAAGCCAACTGCACGGCCCAGGACCTCCAGACCGCCGAGGCATTTGAGGCCGCGGCCTGCGGCACCTCTACCACCTCCAGTGCGTCCTCTGCCCCCTTCGCTGCGTACGCGATCGGGCTGCTAACGCGTGGTGGTCACGAATTACAGCGACCTCGTCGTCGTCGTCCTCATCGCACTCGACTTCGTCTTCGACTAAGAGTGGCACGTCGACCACCGCCTCGAGCAGCACCAGCCATGGCACGACCTCGTCGTCCTCACACGCGGAGTCATCCTCGCACGCCAGCTCGCAGAGCCACGCCTCGTCCTCGGTCTCCGCGTCGTCGAGCGCGAGCCGCCCGGCCTCGAGCGGCGCGTCTTCTAGCGTGTGAGTGCTCGTCTCTCTCCCACACTCGCTCGCTCTTTCCCTCTCTTCCGCATGTGCCCCAGTGCGGAACCCTGCGTTTACGAAACATGTGCTGAACTCGCGCTCGCCCCGGCCCGACTTACTCTAGGTCCACAGCCATCACCGCCACCATCACCGCTTCCGTGCCGGCGTCCTTGAACTCGACGGCCACGGCCACGGCCACCGCGAGCACGGAGACCGCGACCGCGCTCACGGTGCCGCCGTCGGTCACCGCACCGTCGGGGACGATCGCGACGGTGACGTCGACTAGCGCGAGCTCGTCGGCGACTGGGGGCGCGAACGCGGCGGCGCGCGCGCAGGGTGGCGTCGTCCTTGCCGTCGCGGCTGCGGTCGTAGGCGCCGCGTGCGCGTTGTAAAATAGGAATAAGTAGTAGTTGCGAGGATGAAGGTGGGGGTTGTGCGAGGGATTGTGACATACGGGCCTCGGACTGTGAGATGTCTCTGTTCCAAAATGTTGTGTGTGTTGTAGTCGTCGTGGAGATGGAGATGGAGAGTGTAGGAGCAGCATGGCGCACTCGGACCGTGCGTCGTCGCTGCGTGTTGTTATACCCTTCCCCGCCCTCCCCTGCCACTCGTTATTGTGTTGTTTCTTGATGGGGTTGGTCGTCCGGGTCGTGCTTCCATTTGCGTGCGGGGTCTCTAGACTATCGATATCATTAATATTTAGAGACCACGACCACCAGTACTGGCCACGGGGGTATGGCGTTCGACTTCGAAGGGGGGCGATCCGTGAGCAGTTCTCGGGCCCGCTGCGTCTGCTGAACATTCTATAGCTATGTACTGTAGGCTTGTTTGCGGGGTGTAGAGCGGTAGGTTCGTGCCATGGACGGCGCTGCGGTTCTGAGCATGATCGACGCTCTGCTCGTGCCGCATCGTTGGAGTGCTGTACGCGTTCAGCAACCTTTCCATGTTCCGTTGAATGTTTTTCGAGCGACACTGATGCACCGCCGTTCACGCTGTGCACTGTTACTCCACAGTATGCCGAGTGCGACGCACTTGAGAGCTCTCCGCGGCCGCCTGAGTCATGAACCCGGCCGCTGATGGGCTATTTGGCACTGTTTGTACACTGTTCTGGTCGTCAGCCTGTTGCGATGCGACGCGCCGATGAAAGGTCCCTCACACGTATCGTACTCCACAACTTTGGATTCCAGACGCGTGGATCGCCCGGCCGGCTCCTGTCCAGCGAAAGGGCCATCTCAGGTACTCTCGCTACCTTCCGTGCCAGTGGGGACATCCAAGTCCGGCGGGTCTGAGTCCGTTCCTTGGCAGCTCGATCCATCCCCCCCCCGCCGCCGCCGCCGCCTCCTGGACCTCGTCTCGGAGGCTCGGAGGGTAGGACTATGTTTCCCCGGGGTTCATGCATGCAGACTCGGTAGGCAGACCGCGAGAGGTGCGTGAATCTACCAACTCTGCGCCCGGATCGACCGAGGCTGGCCCGCCACGCGGATGGATGTCTCGCCTCAACCGCATCCATTGAATTTGCCATCGAGGAAACACACTAAGAAGGGCCGGACTACGTCAGCCGTCAACCCACGTCGGGCGGGTCGCGGATGCATCGCCCACGAACCTCAAACAGGACTTCTCGCAGCGTCACAGTCGTCATCCCGCTTCGGGTTGGGGTTGGCTGACTGCCCGTCACAGTGCGTTCCATCTCGCCGTGTGCAGCGCAGCGCAGCTCGACGATCCGCGGCCTGCTGTCCACTGTCACTGCTGCGTGCTGGCACATAGCACATAGGACTGTTCAATCGCCCTCGCCGCCCACCTTTCGGAGCTCCATCTCCTAGTCCGTTTTCGTTCTCGGCGGACGGGCATGCATGGCGCGCCGCACATGTGCATATAAAAGGAGGGCTGCCCTCTGCGCGTACCGGAGGGCAGGCTCCTCCATCCATCGCACGCCGCTACCGCTGGACGCTACACGCTACACACTGCGCCTGCACTCGAGTCTCGACGACCATGAAGCTCGCCCTCGTCTCCATCCCCGTCCCCATCCCCGTCTCCATCTCCATCGCTGCGTCGCTCGTCGTCGGCGTTGCGCGCGCCCAGTTCGCGGCGTACGGCATCCCAGCGTGCGCGACGCCGTGCGTCGAGCAGGCCGCTATACAGGGCCGCTGTGGATTGTGCGTCCCTCTCACTCCCCTCTTCCTCTTCCTCTTCGCGTTTTCCTCGTCCGTCCCCTCTACCCCTAACGCTGACATGATGCCGCGCAGCACGGACACGACGTGCATCTGCACGGCGCTCAAGAGCCCAGCCGTCCTGGGCACGGCGGTCATCTGCGAGCTGGGCGGGTGCCCGGACACGAACGCGGGGGGCGAGATGGGCGTGCAGTCGGCGCTGGTGCGGTTCTTCGGCGGGCATTGTATGCGGTGAGGGGTAGGTGAGGGAGGGGCGTGAAGGGAGGTGACTGTACTGTGAGTTGAGGTTATTCCGGCGCTCTTGTCGCGTTGCTCGAGTTGGGAGGCGGCTTGAGGCGGCCGCGGCCGCGGTCGCGTATGGGAGGTACACGGCGCGTAGAGGGACGTCCGAAGGTACCTTCGTGTATGTGTGTTGTAATTGCAGGTGATACACATTTATCGAATGAGCTGCCCCGCGACCGGCATGTCAGATGATGCGCATACGCTCGCTTTCTCCAGCTGGGCTCAACACGCACTGCCCCCACTCTACTCTAGGTATCGCCCTCGCCATCGTCCCAACAGTACTAGTCTCCCAGGCCGATCAAGTTACAGAAACCGCAAACGCAAAACACGTCAGCGCCCGCCAACTCTCCACCAGCCCGGGCCCCGAGTCCCACGCCGTGCACACTACTTACTAGCGCCTCAGAGCACCGAAGACGAAACAGAGCGCGGGATGCAACTCGTACGCCTCCTATGTGGGGGTTCACATAGGACCTCCACGATCTTGACCTTCTGCGCATCGTCCGGCGCGTCCTTGTAGAACACGCGGCCGCGGAAGCAGATGCACGCGAGGTTGTCCCTGCCCGACCCGATGCATATGCATGTGTGTCAGTCACTTCGGGGCTCCATGACAATGTTATGGAGGAAAACAGAGGACAGGGGATGGGGGGAGCGGGGAATGGGGGAACGGGGCACTGGGAGCATGGAATGTGGGGCGAGTGAGCCTGAAACGGGATGTGTGCGTACGGCGGGCAGCCGGTCTCTCTCTCATGGCCTCGGCGACGCACGACTGGGTGGCGCACGACGGCTTAGGCTCAGGTTGTGCCTCCGCGGCGCTGGCGAGGGCGTCGAGGGCGACGGAGCGGAGGGGCGCGAAGCGCATCTGGTCGAGGTCAAGGTTTACGGTTTAGGTTTCCTGCGGCGCGTGTATATGGAGTGCTGAGACTTGACACTTGTTGTGCAGCGGCCGACGGCGAGGGCGAGAGCGAGGGCGAGAGGGGAGGGCGAGCTGCCGAACGCATGTAGTTATAGCCTGAGTACGTCGGTTTTATATGCGACGCCGGATTACACTCACGCCACAGCTACCTGTGCAGAGCACCGAGCACCGAGCGTCGAGCGGAGGGGCTCGTACCGTGTCCCTGCGCGCAACGACGGAGTGCTGTCGGCCTACCCGCCATATAACACAGGATGGTGGGCAGGCCGACGCTGGAGCTGGAGTGAGGGGTCATCCCCGTAGGCGTTGAGACAGCAGCGTTCGAGTCTTCCATGCTCTTCTGCGACAAAGCGGGGTCGATTGATAGAGGCGAGCCGGGGACGGGTGGTAGTAGGTTCCAGTCCCTCCGTGGCAGGGCATCATCTACGGTACGCGTAGGTACGCGTACAAGCCGCCGCCGCTCACACTTACGGTGGCACCAGCGCGTGAGAGCGACCGTATGGTCTCAGCAATCGTCTATGTCCATATCCACCTCTCTCCCAGTCTGTAGGACAAACGGGGCGCGCGGGAGAAGAGAGAGTCGCGTTTGAACGCTGATGCAAACGCGTGAGGAACGACGCGTCGCGAGCTGTACTAAATACACGGATAAACAAGACTGTAAAACATATCGTACAGTATAAGACGAACAAGGCGGGACAAGACGAGTGAGCGGAGACGCGAGCACGGGGCAAGCTCGCTGACATGATACAAGATCCAATACAGTCGACGCGGCGGAAGGACTCGGACAGATCCTCCTGCCTCACGCTGCTCTACTCTACCGCTCCTCGGACAGGTCTGTATCGTTCTCGTCGAGAATTTCCCACAAAACACGCCACGCATCAGATCGCCGGACTTGAACTCGAAGCTACAAAACACAACCGATAAGCACCATTAAAGTCCAACCCCCCCCAACCCCCCCCCCCCCCCCCCACACCCCCGCCCCCGTGGACGCACCAGTCAGGCTGCACATCTGCGCCACGAAGCTCATTGAGGGGGGGGGAGGGCGGATCTCGGTGCGTCGGTAATCGCTGTCCCGCCTCCTTCGTGTGTGCAATGTCCACACGCCCGAGTCTTTACTCGTTTCCGGTCCTGAACGCACAGAGTCTTTGTATTTCATTCAAACATACTCATCCACTCGAAACCCGCGCTGCTCTAAGCCAGGCTGCTACTCCCACTGTCACCTTCAGCTGAGCCCTTCAGTCCCGCCTCCAGGCCGCTCGCAATCAACGCCGGTTGGAGGCCCACTCGGGTCTAACACTGCCAGAAGAAGGAATTCGTTCAGTGAGCCTTTCGATTCGGACCAACGAAACGTCGCGTCCCCTGCTTATACGGCGGTATTGGATCTCATACGGATCCTCGAAGAGGAACTAGATGTCGTTAAGCACCTCCCGTACTACCTTCTTGTGGGGCATTCGGACCCATCCTCGACGGGTACGCCCAGGAGATGTCTATTTCGTCCAAGCTGGACCGACAGCCGACCTCGATGTCCGTCTCGAATATCCAGTTGTAAGCGTATATGAGCGTCAGACAACCGTAGCAGACGGGGCGGGAGCATCCGATGTATGGCTCGACCGCTTTGGAGAGCTTGTTGTGGAGTAGGTGGTCGAAGAGGGCACTCTCGCAGTGCACGACGCCTGCGCCGGTATAATGGTCCCGGGAACCCTCGACATGTCGCACGTTTTCGGACGGAGCAGGCTTGAAGGCTTTCCATTTGACCGATGCAAGTTGGCTGGAGAGCTGGTCGTTGTTGAAGATCCTAGCGAGCTTACGAAATACAGAGCGCCTCCAGGTACATCGAGCACGAAGATGTTCCAAGGAGCGTCGATTTTTACGTGATGCCTGGTAGAAATGGGAAAATGGATGAGGGTATCGACAGCGTCGGCAAGGCCGCAGATCGCTTGGAAGACTGCGAGCGAATATATACCACTTGTTCAGCGGGTCTGCTCACGATTTCTGTTCGAAGTTGCGAGACATAAACTCAAATGTAGCATATCTGTCGTTAAAAGTCATATTGTAGAACCCCGCCACAGCGCTCGCTGCGCGGTGCTAAGTCGAGAAGATCTTCAACCGACGTGAGGCGCTTGCTCTGGGGATCTCAAGGCGCCTGATGAACGTTTTATCCTTCGAATTCGGATCCAGACTCAGATTCATCGAGATCCTCTAAGCTTTCCGAATTCCTGTTGCCAGTGATGGTCTCTGCGTTGGAACTGGACTCAGAGGCGCTGTCCTGTCAATCGGAACGGCGGCGCATGCGTGTCGTCGCGGGGAAAATGCTAGATATCCGGCTTGCCAGGGTGGTCCAAGTCCGAGTCGCCCCTGTGGTCGACATTCCCGTGTATGGTGGAGGAAGAGTCAAGGATGACTCGGAATAGCACAGTGGGCTATGTTTGCGGGGTCGTTGCTTAATGCTCGATGGACGACTATACAGAATGCGTAGGGCACTCGGCGACCATTCAGTTCCGCACACCGCACGAATTTATACTCCTTTCACAACATGCTTATCATCTATTAAAAATTTGCGGTGTCCTAATTCATGACAATGGAATTTTACTCTCAAATGAATCATCCAGATAGATTTATTCCAGGCCGCCGCAGCTCGGACATTACTACTCCTGGGCTAAAAGACATTTGTTAGCATGTGATCCTAACATGGAGCCCACAAACGCGAGGCACACGTACTCAAAGTCCCGTCTTCTCGCTCGCCTCATCATTGGGAAGCCTACTATATTCTGTATAATCCACCTGGGTGCAGAGGCGTTCAAAGCCCCTAGCAATGCCGTGCAGCAGCATCCCGTAGATCTCCAAACCAATCTCCCGGGGGTATGCCCAGGCGACGTCCAGCTGCCTGAAGTCGAGACAACGGCGGCCGACCTCGATAAACGGGTCCATGTCGCACTCCAAGTTGCATGCGCGCACGAGCATCAGGCAGGGGTAGCATATGGGGTGAGAGCATCCTAGATAGGGCTCGACTGCCCGAGCGATCTCCCTTTTTTCGTAGAAGTAGGAGATGAGGGCGGCCTCGCTGTGCACGATGCCGTTCCCGGTGAAATGATCGGGGGACTCATCGAGCATGTGCATGTGCACGCCTCGCGGACCAGACGGGGCGGGAGGCACGAAGGGCTTCCACCTGCTGATAGCGGAGACGAGTTCATCCCGGAGTGCTTCCTCGCCTGTGACGATCGCGGCGAGTTCCTGTGTGTTTGTAGTCGCGACGAATGCAGGGGCGCATTCGGGAACGTCGACCCAGACGTAAGTCCAAGACCGGTTGATCTTCGTTCTGTATCGAGCGGAGGATGCGAAATTTATGAGGGTGTCGACCGCATCCGATAGACGATCCACGGCGTCGTAAACTTCGAATGATCCAGTTCGTCAGCGGGTGGTGCATGAGCGCATATTATAAGCGCGAACGGTGGACTCACGTGGAGCATATTCACTGAACGAGATCTCGTCCTTGAACGATGCGACAGTCCCGGCCGCACAGTGCAGATGTAAAAGGTCTGTAGCAGACAAAGAGTCCACGCTTTTCCGCGACTTCGCCATTTTGATCAGAAACTGAAGTTTCTTCGCCAATGGCGAGCCTAAGACCTTGAAACAACGGAGCGCCTTGTCGTCCATATTTGAAACCCAATCAAACATCTCTTCCGCGATATCTCCCAGGCCATTAACGACATCCAGTAGCTTTGCAGAGCAGACGCGATATACTTCTATGATGAAGGTTCGCTCGTGGACAGTGTAGTCGCGGTCCCAGGGCTTGAGGCATGCGCCGTCATGGGGCTTCAAGTCCTTGTATTTCTCGGCCTCAGACCGGGCAGAAGAGCGACTGTCATAGGGGTATTGACAGCTCAAGCTCTGCATCAGTTCGATCCAAGCAGGCACCAATCCTGGCAGAGTCGAAAACGAAGAGGGGCGGGTCGCTAGATAGAGGCGATTGCATTGCTCGCCGTACTCGACAGCTGCCGCTACAGAGTCACATGATGCCACGCCGAAGGTGCAGAGCGTGGCTAGGGCGTCGAGGTAATGGTAGTCGTTGTTGGACGCAGGACCACGGAGGTGAGTCAGGATCTTTTCCGTGCTTCGTTGAGGCATCCGTCTCAACCCAAGGAGGATGCTAGAGATATTGTCAATGGGGGTGGTTCGAGAAGTTGACATGTGTTATAGCGGAGGAGAAAAATGCTGAGGGTTGACGTTAACTTTTTGGCTCTCGATGGGGCGTGGAGTAAGAGGTATGGCGTACCAATTGGGTGAGCGTGTACAAGAGTGATGGGGATACACTCTTACGGGTCCTCAGCTCGCTTTTTATGCACGACCCATAAGAGAGTGTGGCGTGCGCAATCAGCAGGCGGAGATTGACTCTGATACTATCAGCGTTCGATGCACAAGGCGAGGCCGGGCTGCGCTGTGTCACCTGCGGCTGAAACGCGGTCGAGTCTTAATCATTCCTGCGGGGTCCTGGCTGATTGTTATGGTATATTTTGATCCTGATTCTAAATCGTACTGATGCTTTTTCCTAGATATCCCATTATTGTGTTGCGCGTCGAAATGGTTTCAAGTTATTAGTGGGAAAGAATGGACACGGCATACATCTTCAGATGCCGCTGGCCGTGACATGTTTGTGAAATCGCCTTGGAGTCCTGCATGGCAGGGTGCTCGAAGGCGCTTCGCTCTTTATGCATGCCACAAAGGACTCTTCGACGATTTCATGAACATATCAGGTCCTGCGGAATGTCTGGATGTACGCCGTGGGAGCTCATGTTGCCACCATGGTTCATCAGTTTGACTAGCTCTCTATCTTGATTGACCGTATAGCGCAATTGATGTACTACCAGCGAGAGATCAAATCGAGATGCAGTCAGGTACTAGGTCGGAGCTCGAAAAATCTAATCATTCATGAATCCTGAGCCTGCCGGCCGCCGTTCACACAGTCCATTGCGAGGCCATTGTATCTAGCGGTGGCGATGAAAAGGAATGTGATACAGATACTATACCATGGCGTGACTGTATCTCAACCACGTTGAGCATGGGGATGCGATTCATGTGAAACATTTTGCATATGATCTCGATTTGGTGTATTTGGTGTTATGAACCGGGGATCGTTCGGGCTGTCAGCACGGCCATTGGCTTATGAATATTGGACGAAAATCCTCTCGCATTAGGCACGTCCAAGGGGTGAAGCAAGTCGAGACCAAAGCGATTGAACCGGAGGATGATAGCGCACAGCTTATCAACGTCTGGGCCAGCAGAACAGAGCTAATCGTGTTCGCGTGCCACTCCCAAGTATGTTTGAGGCCGTCTGCCAACGCCGAGAATGGTGCAGCACGGAGCTTGCACAGTGGGCGGAGGTCAGGGGAGCAGAGCGAGTCTTGCTCCCGAGTGACGGCAGGTTGAGGCACGATAGCGCGGTCGTACGCAGCAGATTGGGGGTGAAAGAAAAGCTTGTATTGCAGGGGCTTTGAGCCCCTACTTAAGTATCTGCATGTAAATGATTATCTAACATATTGTAGAACATACAAGGGTCAATGAGCGAACCCGGTAGTAATTTCTAGCCAATTACTGTCCTCTCGAGGACAGGCACGGGTGGTCGTGGACATGCATGTCGAGTCGAGTCATGTCAGGTTGAGTCATGCACACCAGCGCTTGACAGGATCCATAACATTTGGTCCGCACTGTTTTCAAAGAGTACTGGTTAGTAATGAATCCGAGGAATGGGCCTGGATGGCTATAGGTGTAGTGGTGTGATGTATTTGGTATTAGGAAGCTGTTTATCTAATAATAAAATAATAGATTGGACGATATTCAGCTGTTCACGGGTACTTGATTCTGTCACTCATAGTAGTATGGACCAAAACTACCTGTATACAACATCACTGTCCAAAATACTAGCTTTTTTGAGACAAACAGTTGCAAAGTCACAGATCTAGCTCACCACTTATACTGTATGATCTACGAAACTTATTTACATGAGTTATTCTAAAAATGTGAAGAGGGCTGCATTATGGTGAATCGTAGGGAGCAATGTTAACAGCACTGTCACTGTTAGATTGTACATCTGTTCCCTTCTTCTCGCTGCCTATAAAAGTGTTCAACCGAGACAACAAGACCTTTTCAAATGCTTCTCTAACTTTATCAGGGGTGTCAGGTGGAATAGACCATGGAAGATACCAGGTACCGTGCGTCCCTGCCATAACAATTTCAATGCCAACATCTGGCTGCCTTCCCACTATATTCACAGCCTCTATAAATAGGAAGCATGGAACACAGGAGAGCTTAGGGCAACCAATATAGTGCTTTCCCTTTTTGCCTTGTTTGAGGATTTCAATTGCGAGGATGCATTCGCAATGGACATAGGAGTGATTGCGGGGGGACACAGCTTTAACCTGTCTCAAGGCAGTGCGCCATCGATGCTTTGGCTGAGCATCTCGCCCTTGCACAAAAGAGCCACTAAGGCAGAGAGTGGTGAAACGGCCATAGAAGTGGTTAATGTTGATAGCTTGAGGTTTGAAAGTTTCCGGCATAGAGGAAGGTGTGATAAATTCAGGGCCTTGAAACATGGGTGTGAGGAGATCCTGATTCAGTTGTGTTGTTGCAGCGAGGACTACGAGGTTGTTAACGTAAGCAGCACATGTTACAATCTTGTTCAAAATTGTTAGCACGCTTCGCTTTTTGACCACTGATCAATATGCGTTAGTGTACAGAAAATACAAACTTGAAATATACTCACTCCCAGTATGTTCTGTTAGATCTTCACATAAATCATTCTCTTTCCAGATTGTGTGTGAAATGTTAAGGCCAGCCTTGTGAAGCTCTTGGATTATGCTGCTCGCCAAATCACCAGGCTTGTAGCCAACAATGTGATTGATCTTTTTCAAATCATTGAGCAGATTTTTGTGTGTTGAATCTTCGAGTAGCTGACTTCGTTTCATATACTTTTAAAGAGCAGTTTCGAGGTGATGACCGCATTTGTTAACATGGGATTTAATCTTGAAAAAGTGGCAGTTATAGGCACACAACATAAATTTCTCTTTGGCCTGGGCAAGGGCTTCCTGCTTGTCTTTGGCATTATCTGAAGATATATCCTTCGAATCGGACAAATCTTTAGCAGCACTGGCTATAGCCTTCAGCAGTGGGATAGAGTTATTGAAGAAGTCACCACAGGGGTTGGGTATGGTATCGAGGGGCTGGTTTCCACTGCACCAGAGATTCCACTGCTTGGGGTTTTCATCTAGCAATAAAGTAGTTGCAACAACATTGGTCTTCTCCCTTTGAGTTGGCTGAGTATCACTGGAAGGTTGAGTTTGAGGAGCATTCAGTACGCACAACCCCGCCAACGACTGTGCGAAGTCACGCTGGATGTCCCAGGTAGTCCACATTTTCAGGTCCTCCAGAGAGCTGGCACTTCGCCCTTTATTGTGGACGATTTTATCGAGTGTCCCCACTCCTCTCAATGCGTGAAGCAATGTATCGAAATCAATAGAGACATTGGATCCAGCTGCAGCACTTTGAGTGTGGGTGTTGCGAGATGTGCTGGCGCGAGCAGTGCGGGAGGCATTGGACATGGTGACCTAAAACTACATTGTAGAGGCAGATAATTGTTCTATTGAGAAAAAGCACTTACCTGTAGCTGGAGGATTTATTTGCACGAATATTCAGGGTGTTTCTCGTTCTGGTTGCGGGGAGGTTCTTCAAAGCAGCTGTCTCTTAAATACTTGAGATATTCAGTTGCAGAGCATCATGCCATGAGTGTAAGTTCACGGGTTTCATTTCTGTGAGCGATGCCACACCGAAGATGTGTCAGCGTTACAACTAACGATATCCTCACACATAATGACGAATGCTTTGCGCTACTCCTGAAAACAAGCTTCTGACCAAATGAGCAGGGACTGATTCTTGGCGCCCTTGAGGGATGCTCGACATGCCACAAGGGACAATAAATCTGGTGCCGCTCGCTCAGGAGGTCGGACCTTCAATTTTAGGTGAATCTCGAGATTCTCCATTCACGTTCCGTTCGTCAACATACTCTTCGAGGCGCACTTGAAGGTCGCATAAATGCCGAAATGCACGACTCACTGGATGCAGCCAATGTCAGTCATACTTGTGGGGCCATAATCGAGTCTTCGTATTACGGTACTGTCGGAAGATCCTGTGAGCAATTTAGAATTTGACAGTTTTTCTACACACGGTTACATGCAGATGCGGCGCACGAACGTTTCCATATCATCAACGAAGCGCTTGATGAACAATACAACGATGAGTACCGCCAGGATGAGACTGTTGAGGCGTTAATCATTAGATGCGGGCTTGTGGAGAACGTTCCGTCCCTCGGGAAGCTGTGGTGGTGATGCGTATAGAGCGGCAGCCTTGGCTCGAAATTGCGACCGACCTAGATGTGATGCAGTTCCGTATGCCTTCGGATTCCACTCAAACAGACCCGCCACTTCAGCATGAAAATATTCAGGCGTCGCATGTGCATCATTTGTTCACAACGGAGCAAGTCACGAACGCGTTTTGGTACCTCCGCATCAGTGGCCTCAGGTTTCATCCCATCCCTTAAGTCTCCGCATGCGTGGTGGCCATATCAACCGACGACGGTGGCGGAGAAGCGAGCTCTTCGTCGCAAGGTGACGATGCAAGACATCCAGCGAATGCCACTGGATTCAGCTGAAGTACACTTGCACTTCGGAAGCTTTAGGTTTGCAAGGCGGGACCTGGACGGGTGGCGGAGTGCAGGGCCAGCGAAGTCTTGGGAAGGAGATGGGAGCGTGGCGAGCGATTCCAGGCACTTCGGAGTTTCTCGACAACCCAGGCTGGATCGAGTCCTGAGTATTCTACCCTAGTCGAGTCGCCACATGACTAATGAAATTCCCTCGTGTCTTCGCGGGAGTACGTTCGCTTCATTGGACGGAGTTGGCGGTCCTCGCGTAGTTCCACGGCTGAAGCATCCATACAAGCGTGAATCGAACACCTCCCGGCCAACGTCTGATCCCAGGCCACCACCGTCAGTCGACACTGGTATCACTCATGCTTGCTCGCGGCATCGGAAGAGCTCGATATACCGCGCTGCCATGGTATCATGAGAACAACGTACGTACAGAGTCACCATCGCTGTACTAGTATCCCTCCACAAGTCTGCACGCCCAGTCACGTACACGGTACTTGCGCACGCCCAGCCGCGTACGCAGTCCTCGCCTCGCATAACAAATAGATACGGATATCCCTATCGAACGCGGACCAACCCCCGCCCCGCTTTTATCCTCAGAGCCCGACGACCGCGCCCACGGCGACGGCGACGACCGCCGCGCCGAGCTTCGCCTTCGCGTGCGCCGTCGGCGCGGCCGCGTTCTGGCTTTGCGACTGTGACCGGGACTGGGACTGCGTCTGACTCGCGGCGGGGGAGGTAACCGTCGCGCTTCCGGAGCCG
The DNA here is from genome assembly GCA_022814645.1 of Ganoderma meredithae. NCBI lineage: Eukaryota > Fungi > Basidiomycota > Agaricomycetes > Polyporales > Polyporaceae > Ganoderma > Ganoderma meredithae. The sequence goes on along the minus strand of JAKLMY010000232.1, from coordinate 30,351 downwards.
GAGCCGGAGCCGGAGCCGGTCGCGGAGGAGGGAGGGAAGGAGACTGTGGAGGAAGAGGACCGCGACGAAGACGAGGGTGATGACGGGCGGAGAGAGGAGGAAGAGGACGTAGGCGGAACCGAGGCGGAGGTCGCAGAGTGCGAGGCCGAGGATGAAAACGAGGGTGCGTAAGAGGAAGACGAAGACGCGGATGAGGACGAGGAAGAGGAAGGGAGGGTTGTGAGCGTCGAGATGGAAGCACGGGAGGAACTGGAGCTAGACGCACTCGTTGTGTACGCTGGAGCGCGGGAGAGGGAAGAGGGGGTGATTATGTCAGTGCGATTCACGAGGAGAGAGGACGCGATCGCGGGATGGCGCGTGGGGTCATGCCAAAGACGTATCGCAGCGTATTCGCGGCCGATGCGGGGCATAACGCGCACACTCGCGAAGCACGGGGCACCCGAGCCACTCACGCGCGGATGGGGTGAGACGGCGCATTCCCAGAAAGACGACAGACCCAACGAGTCAGGCGTCGGCCAGTCAAACCGTAACTGCGGGAGTCGATGATGATCGCATCGGGTGGCAGATGGGGGCATCACGCTATCGAGACGCGACCGCGGTATAACCACCGAACAGCCACCGCGCGCACGAGGTATTAATGAGCCTGCACCGCTGCCACCCGCGATGGCAGGTGCAGGACATAGGGGCCGGGATATGATGGAAGCGGGAATGCGATGGAGGATAGAGTCCCGAGTCGGAATGGAGGAAGAGGGAGACAGGGACTCACCAGAGCATTCCGTCTGGACGAGCGACTCTGCGTTCTGGAGGTCCTGAGCGGTGCAGCTCTGTTCGAGGCAGGTGAGCGCTGCCTGCTGGAGCTTCGAGTTCGTGCACAGGCATTGCGTGCTCGTCCTGCATGGGTATATGCGCCGCCGTCGCTGTCAGCATGCGGTCGACGATGCAGTCTAGGAAGGGAGGAACGCACACGTCACAGCCGTTTGCGGCCGCGGCCTGGCTGATACAGTCGAGGACGCACTGCGAGATGTTCTGGGCGTGCACCCTGGCGAAGGTGGCGACGAGGAAGGCGAGCGCGGGGATGAGCGAGAACTTCATCTTCAGAGGTATAGGTCTGGCGGGGCAGCGGCGGGAGGAGGGATGCAGCAGGGGCGACGGGATGAGATGACGAGTCAAGGGAACCGAAGAGGAGACGACAGGCGAAAGGTTTAATATACAGAGGGGCGTCGGCCGCGTCCCCTGACCCGAGTAGTCACCAGGCTTGACAGTGCGTTGCCGTTATCGTGGCGTGTCTCCGTCGCGGTGCGCAGATGAGCCGACCCAAGTGCGTGTTCGAAGCTCTTCGTTGAGATGGACAGTCCGGCGCTTCCTGTGAATCACTTAAGGGTCGAGAAGTGATTTGGACGGGCAAACGGGCAGAAGAGAAGATGGGCCGCGCCGACTGAGGTCCGTGCGTGGGTGTGGGCCCGCGGGGAGCGTGGGCGCAGTGGTGCCCGTGCGGGTGCGGGCTGCTGAGGAGCGAGGGCGAGTGGGATTCCATGTGCGGGATGCCGCAACATGGGGAGGCTCAGAGGTCCGAGTGCGGTCGATCTTCGTGAGCTGCATCAGCATGTGCTGTTGGATAGATGGGTGGTAAGGGGGGGCGCACCAGACGGAAAGGAGCAGCAGATGAAGAAGGGGTGGGGTTCGTGTTCATCATCACCGCGGTGGGGTTCGGAGGTGTTTGTTAGATGGACCGGGGATCCGCGAAGCGCGGAAGATGCGGGACGGATGAGATAACGGTTTACCTCCCGGAGCGTGACGGGGCGGGGCTGGGGCAGGGCGGACGAGCCTTGATCGACAGCAGCGGAGGCGTGTGTGCGCGCCCGAGGACGCGAAAATCTAGCCAAGATCGACCACAGTTTAGCGAGTGGAAAGCGGTTGGGACGCTCACCAGGGCAACTTCTCTCATGCTGTGCACCAATATCGGGTCCGATCCACTCTTGCTATCAGCGTTGACATTGAAACGGCTTCAGGCGGACATCTGAGCAGGCGCATCAAGATAGGATGGAATCGACGGCGCTCCCATCCCCATCCGGCGAGGAGAGACGACGGAGGAATCGCCCAGGAGTCTGTGTTCGTCCAGCCTGCCAAGACAAAACACGGAGAAGGCTCAGTGATCACGGTGTCATTTATGAGGACTTGTCGCAGGAAAGCATATGAGTACAGTAGCCGCCAGGTTGCTTAGCAACACAAGTAATGACAAACAGTCCACCCTAGGCGCTTGGGCCGGCGCCTGCGGCTCGCGCCTAGTCGAGCAATTGACACCCCGCGGTTTTATCGTGCACGGGCTGTCAAGGAGGGTAGGAGACTGGCACTGGCACATCATTCGTGACGGCACCACCGTGCACGGACCCTTCCATGTCGAGTGCAGGTGCGTCCTTGTCTATTCATATGGTTTTTGCGCGTCCCGGTCTCCCCGTTTCCCCTCGAATCCTCAAGCACGTCGCGTTGGCCGACGTCACCTTGTTTCTTCCTTCTAACCGGTCCCTGTCTACTATTTCGTGCATATTTATGGACTATTCAAGCCCGACTATGACATATGAGCGTGAGTCCATGCTAGATTAGATTTTGAGCTCGTCGAGAAGTCCATGAGGCCGTCGGGCAGAGGGTATCCCCGTGAAGAAGGCCGGATGGAACGCGACAGGCAGTGGCTCGGAACCGGGCTGTGGTCCCGGCGTCGATGGGATGCCTGTGTTGCGAGTCCGACCACCATTTCCGTTCACAAGTGGACGCGATTGCGGGAAACGATGGACGCGAGGGCACGTGTAAAATCGTATCCACAAACGCATCCTCGACGCTGACACGTCTGGGGCACATCGTAGGCTCTGGCTCCTCTTTACCCGCACGCCAATGACGCATATACCCAAGTGCGCAAACGCAGACGCGCCGCGAGCGACCCCCGTTGGAGTCACCCGCCGCGCGTGCCACTCCAGACTTTGGACCGCCTCCGAACCTCGAGCACGACCCCGAGTTCTGGTTCGAGGACGGCAGCATCGTGCTCGTCACGCTGAACATCATGCTCATCGTAGACTTCACAAAGGTGGGGACGCCTGACGGATCATTGCCGAGAATCCAAACCTTTGTGAACCACGACTTGACCAAGTCCCGGCTAGTCCGGACACAGCGTTTTTGCAAGTATTAGAGACGTTCATCTCGTCCGATACAGAACGAACGCATCGTCGATATCGCAAATGACGCCTTCATCCAAGTCCAGGAAGAGGAACAGGCGTACTTTGTATCGAAGACGAAGGTGTTCTGCCAGTGGAAGGGCCCAATACTGGATCTGAATTCTCGACCTACCTTCCTAGAACGTCGACAGCGGCGTGCGCAACCGGATCGAGCACTATCGCGAGTGAGGTCCTTTCTCTGTTCGTTGTGGCTCGTACTGTCACACTGGCAGGTGAGGCGATCAGACCCGTCCCCGCCCATTGCATTCCCTGAGAAGTCCGAGAAGCGGAGCTACGACGCCTGGAATGGTGGGAAAGGCTCACCTCTGCTCCGGTGCCAGTGCAATTTCCATTTGTCTCGCCTCGAAAGCAGCAACGTATGTCGTAGCCTTCAGCGGGTGAGTCCGCTGTTGCTCTGCTTCCATCACGGTCACTCACCATGAACGGTCTTCTGCTCTAAGGCTGGTTATCGCGTGTGTTTTTGCGACCTATGTGACTTTTGCCTCGCCAAAGCCGGGGGATTGAGAACAGAAAACAGCGTTATCTCCTGTCCTTCATACCCGCACTGTGGCTCCAACTTCCACGCGTTGAATGGTGCGACAAACACTTGCTTGGACACCTCTCGCGTCCCGTGCGCACGACCGCTCGTCCGGTGCCGCGACGGGATCCTCACGACATTTCGGGCAATGTCCCGGCCGCCGCTCGAGCATGGTCGCGCAAGCTTACCATGGTACGCATCTCCCGTTCGCACCGATGTTTTCATTGCACTCGTCACTCCCTGAATCGAGAGGCAATGTGCGCGCGAGTTAGACACGAGGGCGGAGTGCCGTCGCGACCGCGCTGACACGCTCGTATAGAGCCCGCGACGTTTTGCTGGTACATAAACCTAGGCGTCGAAGGCTCTCTCGACACTGGCGCTTCCATCTTTCAACTATGCCTGGAGGAGGCATCTCACGCATCCCCCCAAGCGCGAAGAGCGACGATGCCGTCCAGCCAGACGCGCGGTTCACCCTCGGCGATTTCTCGATAGACGAGTACAGGCCCATGAAGGTCATCGTCATCGGCGCCGGGTTCAGCGGTATCCTCGCTGGGATCAGGTACGGCCACTGCTCAACCTCCGAGTCGACGGTCCGTGGCGGACGCGAAGCTGCTCATGTGTTTGTCGCGCTGCAGGTTCCCACAGAAGATCCCGAATGTCGAGCTGACGATCTACGAGAAGAGCGCGGGCGTCGGCGGGACGTGGTTCAACAACAGGTTCCCGTGAGTACAGGACACGATATTGCGTCGGTGCCACAGCAGCACTTATCGCGCGCCATTGCAGCGGCCTCACGTGCGATATTCCCGCGCATACAGTACGTCGTGTGTTTGCCTGACTCGAGGGCCACGTTCGGCTAACCCACGCACCCGCAGTATCAATATTCGTTCGAGGACAAGGTCAGAGCTCTTTCTCTTCCTCTGTCCTTTCCGGCCTCATGCGATGCTAAACACACCGTCGCCCCACGCGCAGCGCGACTGGTCGGCCCTATACGCGCCGGGCGACGAGATCCAGCAACACCTCCAAGGCGTCGTCGCCAAGTACAAGCTCGCGCGCCACATCCGCCTCTCGCACGAAGTCGTCCGAGCGGAGTGGGACGCCATCCCCGGGCAATGGCGCGTCCGCGTCCGCGCCCTGAACCCCGCCACTGGTGCTCTAGAAGAGTTCAACGACGTCGCAGACGTGCTGGTAACGGCGTTTGGCCCGATCTCGCGCTGGCGCATGCCGGACATCGCGGGCATAGAAGACTTTGCGGGTGAGCTGCACCATACCGCGGGGTACAAGCCGCCCGCGGGTGAGGGGAGGACGTGGAGGGACGATTTGGAGAGGTGGAGGGGCAAGCAGGTTGGGGTTATCGGCTCGGTGCGTGGGTTGTTGTTGTTTCGGAGTCGGGGATAGTGTGCGAGTGCGAGCGGGGACTGACGACTGCCGGTCTGGGGTGGAATTAGGGCTCGACAGCGATCCAGGTCGTCACTGCGCTCGCGCCACATGTCCCGAAGCTGGTCAACTACGTGCGCGGCCAGACGTGGTTGTCACCGCCGTTCGCGATGGGCTTGTTCGCGGAGCTGCTGGGGCGCGAGGAGGGTGCGCCGGAGAAGGAGAGTGAGTGGCATGCACACACCCCGTGTATGTTTGGATTCTGACATTCGTCCCCGTCCACGTCCCATAGTTGCGCTTCGTCCGGAGGAGCTCGAGAGGTTCAAGGCGGACGCGGAGTTCTTCAAGAGCCTGCGATACACGCTCGAGGAGGCTATGAACGTGTGTATCGTCCCGCGCTAATCCTCTACGCATACACATCAGCTGATACGGATGCCTGGCGGCCCGGTGTAGTCGATGCATTCGTACACACAGCTCGGGAGCGCGATGCAGAACGAGTTCCAAGATGTATTCAGGAAGAACATGGAAGAGAAGCTCGCGGCGAGGCCGGACATCGCTGCGAAGCGTGCGTAACCTCTCGCTCGCTCAGTTGTCTTCGTGGCGCATGGCGACTGCTGACAGAGAGCTTGGGGCGCAGTCATTCCGGGCTTCCCCGTGTCGTGCCGCCGACTCACGCCCGGGCCTGGATACCTCGAAACTCTGTGCGAGGAACATGTAAGCATTGGGTGCAGCGTTGTTGGGTTGGAGCTTGAGGCTGACGAGAGGGACTATGATAGGTTGAGTTTATCTCGAGTCCGATCAAGAGGTTCACCAAGACCGGCATCGAGACGGAGGACGGAAAGCATCAAGAGCTCGACCTCGTCTTCTGCGCCACTGGTCCGTACCAGGTCTATGGGAGTGCGCACACAGATTCGATGTCGCTGACACGATCCGCACACATGTGCACAACAGGATACGACACCTCGTGGCAGCTGCCGTTCACGATCATCGGGCGGGACGGCGTCGACCTGAACGACAAGTGGAAGCCGCACCCGTCGTCGTACCTGTCCGTGTGCGTGGACGGGTTTCCGAACATGTTCATGTCGCTCGGCCCGAACTCGTTCATCGGCGCGGGGATGCTCATCCCCATCATCGAGTGCGCGATCGGATACGCCGTGCAGGCGACGGCGAAGCTCCAGCGCGACCGCCTGAAGAGCATGGAGGTCAAGGCGAGGGCAGTTAGGGACTTCGATCGGTACATCGACGTGAGTCCCCATTTGTTGGTGTGGGAGAAACGATTGTTGCTGACCAGATGCGTTTATATTATAGAGCTACTTCCCTCAGGTGCGTCATCGAGCGTGTGGCCGACTCTGGTGTTGTGATCTAACTACGAAGCCCTAGTCCGTGTTTAGCGCCAAGTGTCGGTCGTGGTACAAGCTAGGCAAGGAAGAAGGCAGAGTTGTCGGACTGTGGCCAGGTCGGCTTCGACGCATTCAGTTTTGCGGACCTCAAAAGAAAAGAACTGACATTCCGACCATGTTCAGGATCGAGCCTGCACGCCATGAGAGCACTCCAGCACCCACGCTGGGAAGACTACGAGTACGAGAGCGCAGACCCCAAAGAGAACTCCATGTACTGGCTCGGAGACGGACAGACGTGGAACGAGAAGAGCATGACTGGAGACCGTACGTCGCATAGTTGACCTTTTATATGATGCACACAGATCCTGAACGCGGGACCACAGGTGCGTGGTACTTGAGGGAGGATTTCATCGACCGTCCACCAGGTGCGCGTGTCCTCGCGTCATTTCATCTGCCTTCGATATTGACTTTCTCTTGTGTTCGGCAGTCCCCAGAGAGTAGCTTGGGTTTTGGACACACCGGGCATGATATGTCCGTTTCTCCGTCAGATGCACATGAATGTCCATGACAACCCCAAGTGGCGTAACAATATACACCCCGTACCTGTCAGAAGCCTGAGCGCTGCGAATAGGAAGGCGGCAATGTCGACCCGTCTGACGTGCTGCAGTCACCTGCGCCGTACACCTCCCCTAGCGTCCCTCGCACTGACATCAAAGTTCCTGCTCCGAGTCCTCTACGACTTCTGTTTGTCGGATCCTCACGGCGTTCGGCACCATCACTGGAGAAGCTCATGGTCTCGACACGGAGCGACGGCCTTGCACCCGTCGATCTGCCCCGCAGGGCTTTCTCAGTTACGGCGGCTCCGTTGTACGCCTCGCGATGAGCATAAGGCGGAGGGGGAGCGCTATCTCGTGCATTCGAGGCAGCACAGGAAGCCTGTGCCGTCGACGAGGCCCCTACGGAAGCTCGTTCGTCTAAGTCGTCCATAAAAAGTTTCGAGGGAGCCCGTCCACTCACCGTTCGTCCGCGTGTGTCGTTCCTCGATCATCCACGCCACGCTCCTCCCATCCCTGTCGTGATACGGGTATGAGGACACGTTTCCTGATCACAGCCATGCGTTCCAAATGTCGTCAGTCAAGGCAGGTCGTAGAGAGCGGGGTCCCGGGCGTGCAGGCAGTGTCATGGATACCAGTCAGTATCTCTAACGGCAGATAGACTCAAAAAAAATGCTGCTGACCTGGGAACGGGCTCCGGCGTGCTATGTGGCGCTTGCGTCGTTTGGCGCGCAGGAAGGATAACAGGACGAGACAGATCGCAGTGGCGGCGCTTGCGCCGACCGCAATACCAGCTACCGCGCCGGTACTCAACCGGAGTCGGGTGGCCGATGGCGTGGAAGTCGGCGTGGGAGGGTGCGAAGTTGCTACGAGAGTGACAGTGGGGACCGTGTAACTCATCGAGGTCGCCAGCGGAGGAGATATTGAGATGGGACTGAACGCCGATGCCGCCGTCTGAGAAGCCGTTGATGTAAAATTGGTAGGGATGGAAGAGGATACGGATATCGAGGAGGTGCTCGGATGGCTGGACGACTCGGACAGTGTCGCAGTCCTCGTAGCTTGTGTGATCGGCGGCGTGGCATTCTTCGCACTGGTTTGCGTGGGCGGTGATGAAGACGGGCATGTCTCGGAAGAGAGGGAGGAGGGGTCGGGAGAAGATATGAATGTTGGACTGGTGGTGGTGAAGCGGTCGGACGAAGGGGACCCGCTTGCGGCCAAACCTAGCACGGGGGGGAAACGTGGTATCAGCTCAACTCTTCGTACAAGTCAAGTTAAGTGTACGATTGAGATTATGGAAAGGAGAGCTTTCACGCGAAGGGACGAATTACTCAGGCAATGTAACGCCAACCAGACCCGGCGGGTTCGACCAGGCACAATCGTGTAGAGAGTTGTGTTGTTGCATTTTCTAGAGGCAAAACAACGCGAAAAATACTCCGGGAAATCGACCGAAGTCCCGCACTCACTCTCACATTTGGTCTGGAACAGACCTGGTATGCTGTTCACGTCATTTGCAGAACAACTACTGAGTGCGCATTTGACTGCTGCAGTAACGACATCTTGATTCGTGCAGACACAGAACGTGTCACTCCTGTAAGGTACGCAGTGTAAGATGTCAGCATGCGGTCGACGGGAAGCCTAATGCGGGCTAGATTCTAGTTGAATGGAAGGGACGTACGCATCGCAACCGTTTTCGCTTGCAGCCTGGTCAACACACTTGGTGGCGCACTGAGACATTTCTGAGCTTGCACGGAGGGCGAGGAGGAGGAGTACAGCGACCACTCGGCGTGTCGCTCGGTGGCGTCCTATCTTTGCAAAGAAACTGATGCTATGCGTGACGTCGAAGAGATAAACGGGCGAGACGGGGAGGGGAGGGAGTCAAGGCGAGTTTATAAGGGGACGGGTACACTTCGCCGATCGACATCTCAGATGTTCGTTGATGTAGTTCACGTTCTATCGGTCACTATGTTATTTTCGCGTGTCAAAGATGTCAGTCTCGGGACACGAGAAGCTCGTAGACTTGAATACAGGAGCGGGCGCAATGAAGCTGTGTGAGAGTGTCACACACGCAACCGTATGGGATCGGTACTCTAGGCGGGATGACCAACGTGCCGAAAATCCAGACGATGCGGGGATAGTTTTGAATGGTAAAGATGACAGATTCACTTACAGTTTTCAAACCAACCGTACGGAGCCGACAACCTTCCTGTGGAGAAGCCAGACAGATCTGGAAGAGGCAGTATGGTAGGATCGTATCGTCTTTCCCTTGCATCCATTGAAACCGGTCAGTGGCGGACGACAGCAGTAACAGCGTGAGGGTTACCTGAGAAGACGGAGCCATAGATAGTAGCCGGCGAATTGGATGAAAACCTGTGGGCAAATGTTCAAACGTTTATTGTGTTTCTCCTTGGGTTAGCTAAGCATTTGGACCGAGAAAGATTCATAAATGTAAACCTATTGTCACATTTCGGCTGCACGCTGGACTGTGGAGCAAAAAGGACGAACCCACGGAGCCATCCACGCAGGAATGTTGGTTGCCGGGCGGCGTCGATTGGCCGAGATACCACGCCCGCCTCTTCTACGGACTACTCAGTGATGTTCGCAACCGCGAAGATGATGTTTGGACAGGGGTCTTGGGCGGGAGAAGCCGCGGCTGCAGTTCAACGACCCCGACAGCGGCGAGAGTCATGACGACAGCACCTGAAGGTGAGAAAACTCGAGGCAGGCAAAGCAACGTACTTTCTTTGTTCAAGCCCGAGAGCCATAGGCTTTGTGTAGAGTGGATTGTGAACAAGTAGCTGGATGGTGGGGACCAAGAGAAGTTGGAGGCCGCATGGAGTGTACACCTTCAACATGTGACTGACACAGCAACACATTGCTTCCGTTCTTGCGGCCTCAGCCCGCTGAGCCCGTTCAGCCAGACTCAACTAATCCTCCGCGACTAAGTACATGGTCCAAATATTGATCCAGACTCAGCATATGAGGTAACGCAGGAGACAAGATCAAGATAGGAAGCAAAACCGGACTAACTCCATCAGATCGGCTCCATGATAAGTCGACTGTTCACGCCTTTCACATCGATGGTTGGGTCTCTCAAAAGTGCGACGAGTATGCAAGCGTCAGCGTTGACCCTCCCGAAGTGCTTGACCGGTGCAGGTCCGCCGGTGCCTCTCTGCCTCTCCCTCCCGGCAATACCTGCTCTCCTCCATCCTCTTCCAGTTCACCTCTACGTTGCTCGGCCTCAGCATGGCCAGCAGACCCGTGGACGCCTTGTCTGGCGGAAATTTCCATTCTATCAGCACTTTCTTGGGCCGTCGGAACTACCGTGTTCATCGATTTTCGAGGGGGCTCCCGAGTCTCGGGTATGAAGATGGGCCTGACGCCTTCTCGAGGGGGAAGGGAGGTTTCAGCGCCGCCCTCAGCCGCCGATGCGTTCGTATTTGTGGGTGCCGCTTGAGCGACAAATTGGCGTGTTAACACAGGGTCAGAACCAAAGTCTAAAGTCCCTGCCAAGCCCGCTCACCGTCTTCGGCCAAATACGGTGGCGCTTCCTCAGTCATAATGATCGCGGCCGCGGCCGCAGTCTCCACTCGTCTAGTATCAGAATGTACGGACCCCACGCGGAGTGGGATCAAGTCGGGACTCCGTGGTCTGCGAGTCGCGTCTACGTTTGCGGCTATATTCAGCATCAGGCAAAGTCAGTCCTTCAGGAGGGGTTGAAGGCGCATCGAGGGAGACGCACCTGGGGAAGCAAGCTCGGAATATGACTGTGCCGACGTCCGAACTCGCTGTGTGCGTCGCCTGATGAGGCACCATGCTAGGGCCGCACCTACACAAACTGTAATGGCTCCAGCTGCGATCGCAATACCAACTCCGGCGCCAATGCTGAGGTGGGAGCTGAGGCGAGATTCGTCGGCTGATATCGATGGGGAGGTCGGCGTCGGCGTCGGCGAAGCGAAGGTCAAAGTCGTGGATAAAGATATGGAGACGATGGATTCAATCGTCGAGGAGCCCGGAGGCCGGGTTAATATTGCCGTCGACTGTGTTACATTTATGTCGCTTATAGTGGTAGAAGAGGATGAGGACTTGGGGGAGGTAGTAGCCGACTTCAAATGCTCGGCCGAACTAATTGCATCCGCAAGCTTCGTGGGCGACGCCAACGGCGTAGATGTGTGTGTGTCGGAGGAAAATATTGAGTGGTTAGAATTCGCGGTGCTGGACGTGCTGGACAAGAGAGAGATTGACCCAGGATTGCTTGATGCTGGGAGCTCTAGATGGAGTAAAGGTCGAAGAGAAAAGAGAACATGAAAAAAGATGCAAAGGTCGGAAAACAATTTGGAGAGCAATAGACTGACACTGAGACTCACTGTCACACAGTAAAAGCTCAGTCGTGTTCAAGTTACAGTTTGTCATAAGGCAGGCGATGGCTGTATCCCGAAAGGTGAAATTTGCGCAGCACGATGAATTTATCCTGGGGAAAAAGAACAACATTAGCAGTAGCATATACAGTCGAGTTTCCTGTGATGGGGAATGACATACTCTGGGGAACCATATGCATCCTCGGCGGCCTGAGTTTGACATTCAATGGCACACAGTATATTGGGTACTAAATCGCCTATTGAACGCGAAGACAGCCCAATATCTGAATTTGAGGCGGAAGCAACGAGAGAAAAGACCGAACCGAATCCCATTTTCATGGGTTTATGGGCCGGTACTTGAATCAGGTGGCAAGGAAGGGGTGAGGACCTTAGGAGAAATGCAAGGAGAGAAGGCGGACATGTACTAATACCCTCGAGTCGGTGCTTACGTTGATATGTTTTCTGTCAGGGTCCAACCGTATTCCTGTTTTCATCGTGTTCATGTCTGATAAAAAGCATCGGATTTGATTGAATGGTCAAGTTCATCCAGACGGCCTGGCGGTGGGCTAGAAGCGGATGTAGAAGTAACAGTATGAGACTGAGCTAATCGCACTAAAAATGGCCGAACAGCTTCTCGAAAACTCAAAAAGTTAAATAGATGCATGCACATCGCTGCACTGGGAATTCACGACTGCAGGATACCACCCACGGCTTAGGTGCAGAAAAGGTTGTGGTGTGCTGCAGCAGGATTAGTTGGTCTTGTGAAGTCCACCTGAATGGGTAGTGAGCTACGACCTTCGGCGGTGACATTGCAGATGCCAAGTCGCATCCTCGAGAACAAAAGAAGCATGCATAAACAGGAACTTGATATCTGGGAACCTTGGAAGTCGAAAGGTCGACAGGATCGCGTTGAGCCTTCAGGGACCATGAATAACTTTTGAATGCCAACGAAATCACATTAGGTTCAAATCTGTCGAAATGTGGCTGATATGGCATGGAATGGAGAGGAATTGTGGCATAGCGCATGGAATTGATTCAATGCGGTCAAGAGATGAGAAACACTTGTGGTCGAGAAGGCGTCCGGCGGAGGTGTCGGTGCTTCTACTGACGCGCGAGAAGTTCCTCAGGTGGCTGCGGTGACGCGAGAACGCCGTGTTCGATATCTTCGTCGTCTCCACGTTCGACATTGTCAGATGTCTCGCCATCAAGGAACCATTGAATCATCCACTTTGGGGAGAGAGAACTTGATCGGAACCACTATTATCAAGAAACCTGTGAATGCGGTATCTAAACCCCCTCCGACCACCTTATCGGGACCAACATCGCTAGCGCTGCATATCATTCCATTTTGTCAATGCGAGAAAATCAGCATCCCCGTCCAAAGTGAGACGAATAGGAGGCGGCAGTGTCGACCCGCAGCTTGCGCCAGCATTATATTCATACAACGGTCTCTCAAACAAATGCAAGTTACATCTCTCCCAAATGCGAAGAGTTGGGAGGTGGCAGTGTCGACGCTTCGGAAATGCTATACATCTCAAGTTCAGTGCCCGTGGCCTCCTCTCCGGCCCTCCCTCCCGCTATCCTGACTCCTCCATCAGTCTCGTAGCGTCGATGGCTACGATGCTCGAATCGACCGCCAGAGGGGATTGCGGATGCCTGGATCGCACATTCCTCTTGTCCGTTATCCATCTGCCTTCCATTCAATGTCGGAATAATCATGTTCCTCATTTGCCCGGCTTGCTTCTCCAAGATAGAGTTCGGATTGCGGTACTCTATCTGAGGATAAGGTGTGATGACTGCAGGGGAATCTGTCTCACCTGCATCAGTGGAAGAGGCCTTCGGAGTCTATTGGCCGAGAACGTCAGAGCCACCCAGGGGAGTGCTGAAATAATCCCACTTACCGTCATCATATGTTTGTACATCTTCCGAGTTCGTGGTCACAACAGTGGCGCCGTCATTTATAGCACCTGCATACTCCAATGGCCCCCCTATATATACCGAATAAAGACGAGTGAACAACATGCAGGTTATAAAAGACAGAAGGGCTAATGAAATTACTCGCTTGAGAACTTGTCTCCATCAATCGACAGAGCCTGGTGTCAGGATTTGCGTTACCTAGCACGCATGAAGAAAGTGACTACAACCAGACAGACCACCACTGTGCAGGTTCCGACTGCGATGCCAATGATAGCACCGTTGCCCGGAGCGTGGTCAGAACTGAAACTGGGTTGATCTATCGGCAAAGAAGGGAGAGGCGAGACCGTGACTGATTGAGAGGGTGGAGCAGTAGAAATAGAACCATTTGAAATCAATATTGAAGTTGCAGTACTCATCGGGTTTGAGGATCCAGATCCTGGATGGAGGACGTGATACTATATCAGTACTATCTTCACGAGGAGTCTTGATAAACTTCATTAGTAGTATACATGTAATATATATTTCAACTGGGGGCGTAGTGAAGCGTGCATTGGAATGTCAACAAAGAGAACATATGACTTGTCCTAAACCACTCCAGTATAACCCACGCCCTCATGACCTGAAAGGTCGATGTGGGAAAGGCAGAGTTAAATTGTTGACTGATAACTGATCAAACCCCATCATGCTGGCGACGCTCCTCACTGCAACAACAGCACGGCATATACAAGGTTACCAGTGAGGAGCCAAGCATAATGATGGAGACATAAATCCGAATAGAGACCCAAAATGTGTTATAGAGCGGGACTTGGACTTACCACATTCGGTTTGTACGAGTGACTCAGCGTTTTGGAGATCCTGTCAGGTGCAGTTGGTGCAGAGACGTTATGTGCTTGAACTGTGAGGATGAGATGAGAACTCACTGAAGTTGCTGCTGTCAAGAGCATGGGGAGAGAAAAGGAGGAATGTACACGCCACAGCCGTTGGTAGTCGCGGCCTGGGAGAAGCAGTCAAGGACGCATTGAGAGATGTTCTGGGCACGAACACAAGCGAAAACAGCGACGATAAAAGCTGACAGGGTATGGAGGAGAAAAGGGGACATTGTCAGAAAACTGAGCGGGGCAAGTTGGTCGGCGGTCTGGGAGTTTGGGGACAGGGTAAACGAGAGTGTTTTTTCCGTAGCATTTATATGGGTTCTACAATCCACATGACCAGCCGTCTCCCGGCCTTATTCTCTGACAGGTCACGAAAGTGTTGTCTTTGGGAAAAGAATAACCGAGGGTGGTCGACCTCGGCGTGTACTCACGAAGGAGCACGGTGTGCATATCCACGTAATCTCCAACTGTACATCCAATATGCCGGGAGCATCACTGAAAATGTCATTTATGTCGCCCCAATTCTTACTAAAACGCCAACCCCTGAAAGAGACACGAAGTAGGATAGAGCCTGAACGAGAATACTGATTCGAGCGTTGGCAGAGTAACTGGAGATCGATGTTGAAGGACTGACAGGTGGTTTTAAGATGTGAGTCGCATGCATGGTCATAGTTAAAACGTCGATAGAACCGTGAGTGACGGTGCAGGGGTCGAACTGCTAGGAATTGAGTCAAACGAGGAGGAGGAGGAGCCTCAAGGCGAGGCGGGAGGCATTGGACAGATAAGATTAGATCAAGAAATTGGCCCTGATGGGCGTCAAGGAGGACCCGGATGCATCGTCGTCTGCTCGGATTTGTTTCTCCTTCCTCCACCTCCACCGCGCTTTCTACCTTCTCTATTCGCTCCTTTTATATCGTTTTATATACCTCAAGAACACTTTCGTAGGGCTACCACACTGTGTAAGGACTCCTCTCCCCGAGAACACGCTCAACTCACCGACATCCTAACTGTAGGCACATGACTGGAACAGCCATCGCCAAGCCACGGTCTGCCACGGGACACATACTTCTCCCTGCATTCGATAACAAGCAAGCCCGAGCCCACACGTCTATCTCGGTCACAACTACTAAGAACCTCATCTCTTGGACTTTTGGACGTGGAACGGTTGTACGTGTCGTCTCTCAGCGCGGCTTCGTCTGAATTGGTTTTATTCTCCGCAGTCGGCACTGACCATCCCACGGGTCTCACACAGATTTGGCGAATATGGCCGGCGGTTCTCCTGCACACAATCTTTGCCGCAGGTATGGACCGCTCTTGCTGACATGACGTTCATGGCAAAAGCTTCGAGATTAAGGAAGCGGCGAAGAAAGGAGGGCGGAATTTTCAGAGTTTCTCCGGAATGTTCAGGGTGTTTCCACAAGCTGGAAGCAGCCTGAAGAGTGTTCATAAAGCGCAAGCTCAGAGGAAACGGGCCTGAAACAGGTCGCGTCGTCGCATTTCCCACCTGCTTCTGATCCGTTTCCTCAGAATTTCTCTTTGCTGGACACAGCTGGCCTGTTTCTAAAGTCTGAACACCCTTGGAAACTACCCCAAAAACCTGAACGTTTCCAAACAAGTTTCAACACTGTTTTCCAATGCTTGAAACGTCACCTTGCCCTTCATGTGATGCGTCGCGCATCTAACACGGGTTTCAGTGGTCGTAATCGTGTCTTTGAAAACACGGTTCCGTATGGGAATCCCGAACGTCTTATTAACAGTGCTCGGTATGTCTTCTGTTATTCGATTGGGCTGCGAGCTAACTGATTTTCGCCCAGGCGTCGTCATCGGCTTCGTGATATCGTACCGCGCAAGCTCTGGCTATGACCGCTACTACCAGGGACGCTCGGGTTGGACTGACCTGGCGAAGACATGTCGCGCGCTCTCTCGCCTCATATGGATCCATATCCCACTCAAGATCGCTCCCGAGCAGATTGATTCGAATGGGGGGCATGCGGACACGGAAGTTTTTATAGCGAGGCGGATCATGGAGGAGAAGCGCATCGCGCTGGACTTGCTGGAAGGGTAAGGCATAAGTATACAGTGTTCCTTGTCTTACTGAACAGTCTGCGCAGGTTTGTTATTGCTGTGAAGCACCATCTACGGGGTATGCGGCCTAGTCATCTCCAGTCCAGCCAAGGGCTCATTTTTGCAGGCGAGAGGGGAATTTATTATGAAGATCTCTATCCCTTCATCAAGCCTCTGCACAACGTATGTCCCCGGGACTTGCGTTGCACTGATAGCTGTTCTCTGATCCTAGCTTCCTACTAGCACTCCCACCACCAGCGAGGCAGCGCCTCCGGACCCGACCAGTCCTCACCAAACGGTGTCTGCGACGGCGACGGCGACACCCACGTCGCCTCCCCCGTCCGCGACTTCCAGCCTGAAGCGCCGGCCTTCGCGTTCCCTACCCCGCACGTCCTCTCTTTCTCGCCATCTCAGCCTCAACTTCACCAAACTATGTCCGCCCCCGCAATCCACACCCGTACCTCGACGTTGACATCCTCGCAGACTCTCACCGTAAGCTCATCGTCTAAGCTCAAGGCGTTGCGCTCGGACAGTGACCCCACCCCCGACCTGCTTGATCCGGTGATTCCGCCGATCAACGCGTACGGCACGCTCCCGCCCCCGCTGCATACCACGCGCTCTACGTCCTCCTTCGCGTCCGTCACGTCTTACGGTGACGGCGATGGCGAGCGAAGGCCGCTTCTCCTTCGCGCGGCCGTCCCGCGTGGGGAGGTCGACGCGCGCCGTGGGGTGTTTGGAAGCGTCGCCGGGGATTTGATCCCATTTGCGGAGGTGTGGCGCGCAGTTGGAAGGATGGTCGGGCTTAAGCGTCGAGTGGTGCCCGATCAGGCGGATATCGAGAGCAGCGCAGGAGTGGGCGTGGACGTGGAGGATGACCAGGGCGGGATACAGAGGCGGTGGGCGGGGGACGGGCCCGATGGCGAGCCTTCTAGTGAGTGTCAGATATAGATCAGTGACTTTTTCGGTTCGCGCGCTGACGAATTTCTGTGGCAGGCGAGGAGGAAGTATCGGAGGCGGCGCACCCTCATACGGCGCGCATCCGCGCTGCAGTCCACGAGACGACGGACAGGCTCGGAATTACGCACGCGAAGCATCGGCCGCGCGTCGCGGGCGGCGGGGAGAACTTGCCGCTCGAGATTCTGCGCTCGCTGAGCATATGGCTGAGCGTCCTGGACGAGCGCGGAGTTGTTACAGGTATGTGTTCGCCAAGAGCCAGCATGATATCGGACATGCTAACAGAGGTGGCCTTAGGACCGGTGCTGGGAGGTATGTATGGGTGTCTCGCTTCGTTCGAGGACAGCCTCGCTAGTGAGTACCCTTTAGTCCGGTGTCGACGGCAGCCGCTGAGCGATTATTCGCAGCTTTGGAGCGTATTTTAACGACTCCGCTACCCTTGTAAGTGAGGCAGGATGCTTTTATGAACTATTTTACTTACTCCCGCGCAGCGTGTACTCGGTTCATATACGGTTTGTCGTACCGATTGATTTCTGGTGCTAACCATGCTAACAAGACAACGACTCGCTCGGACTGATTAGCCAGTGCGTATTTCAGTGGCAGGTCAACGTCGTCCTTGTTTGTTGATGCATAGTTCTCCAGCACTGTCTGGATTTACTTATTCTTCCTCCCTTTCCAGCTCATCGACCTCTTCGGCTACTACGCCATCCTCGGGGTCTGTATCGCTGCTTTCATCTACCTTGGCCTCATCGCAGCCGGCGAAGAAATAGAACAGCCATTTGGTGTGTCTCGTCGTCTCCATGGTACACATATCTGTAACGTACCTAAATTCTCGATCCCAGGTTACGACGAGGTGCGTGGGCCTATGAGAGAACAACTCCTGAGACGGATTACTAACAGAATCGTGCGGATAGAACGATCTCGACCTCGACTTCTTTTGCAGCGCCATCATCCACGCGGACATTGAGCGCGTCAAGCGCATCTCGTGCCCGAACGTGTACTTGGGCTCACATCACTCAAATGGGCATGGCGCGCATGGCACAACGATCCCTTGTGCGCACGAGGTTGCAATCGACCCGCAGACAAAGATCGATGTGGTGTTCGGTGCGTCCGTTTGTCGCCCTTGTTCCTTTGTTCTCTGGTCTTGATTTGGGTGATTTTGGCAGGCGGTGGCCGACACCTTTAAAGTTGAACTTCGGAATACACAGCGGTGTGGCGACGGCGTGCCGCATTCGCTGTGGATAAATAATAAGTACCTGAGACTTGGAACTCATATATACCCATTGACTCGTGAGATGTTATTGTCACCTTATCGTCCTTCATCTTCACCCAGACTCCAGAGGATTCTTTGTCAGGCGTGGCGCACAACGCAACCCAAATAGAGGCGGTAAGGGCGTTACCGGATGGGTGGCACTTGGCGCTTCCGCACAAAGGATCACTGACATGGCTGATGTTGGTTCGTGAGGCCACTGAGGCGACACAAGTAACGCAGGCAGGACCCGCTCTTGACCACCGCCCAGTTCCCGCCATCAGCTGCCCCTTCTTCACCCCCATGGCCCCTCATAGAGCTCTCACCGTCCCCGACGTCCTGCACGAAGTGTTCAAGTACTTCGCCACGCATCTGCGGTTCACTACCCATGGCGTGGATATGGTGACATCCGACCTACCTCTCCCAATGAACAAACCGTCAAATGAAGAGTTGGAAGCCCGCATGAAGATGAAGAGGCATACACTAGCACATGCTGCGCTGACTTGCAAGGCTTTCGCGGAGCCGGCTTCCCGCGTTCTCTGGGGGGTTCAGGAGGGGCTCGGGCCTATCGTGACGGTGCTGAAAAATGCTCGGGTGAGTGGCACGTTGAGTTCTCGGTCGATACCGCTGACGACACACTGAAGAGATCCGAAGGCGAAGAAGACGTTTATGATTGGGCTCGGTTCGAACACGTTGCCGGACGTGTCCGTGCGCTCTATACCGCGGGCGATGATGGTTCGAGCGACGGCGACGACACGCTCGATCTCATCTGCGCCCGCTACAATGACCGCCCCATTTTTCCCAATCTCCGTGCGCTCATCCGCTACGAGTCCCGTCCGCTTGATGCCCTTCTCTTGAGACGCCTGTGCACCTCACCAGCCCTCCTCTTCGTCGACACCAGGGAACATGATGCGACCGTCAGCGAAAGCCTCGCCATCATCGCGGATGCGCGACCTGACATCATACATCTGCACACATTGTGCCTCACCCGTCTCGACGAAGCCGGTCACCGCGCTTTCGCCAAGTTCACCAACCTTCAGACCGCCGAGTTCAGCCGCATCGACGACGCCCTATTCACCCATCTCGGGACCCTACCCTGCCTCCGGATGTTGCACGGAGCCTTCACTATCTCGGAGCCCGATATCGATACCGAGACGGCGTTTCCAGCTCTCCAGGAGCTGATCGTCAACGACGAAGAAGACATGGAAGGGGAGGCCGACTTCCTCTCTGCACTCCCGTTCATCTCGTCCCGGTCGCCCCTCGCGCTCTTGTCGATCCGCGTCTCCGTGAGCCCCGACGGGGACATGCTTGAGTATCTCGACGAGCTGTGCGCGGCACCCGCCCTCGCGCACCTCCGCGAGCTCGAGCTCGCCGTCCATGTCGGGTCAGACCGGCCGTACGAAGACGATGGAGAAGAAGACGATGAGGAGGAGGACGAGGAGGAGGACGACGACGACGACGAGAGCGTCGACTTCGCAGATGTCCTTTCCCGGCTCCGGCGTCTGCCCGAGCTCAAGACCATCAGTGTGTTCGTGGCGTCGATGGTCGCGGAGTTCAGTCTCGAGGACAGGGATCTCGAGGCGATCGCGGAGACGTGGCCGGACCTTGTTCAGCTCGAGATCGGCTACTTCTTCGAGGACGTCGGCCCGCCGGGCTCGCTGCGCGGACCAGAGCGGATCGGCTGGCCGTCCTTGGGTGCGGTGGTCTCCCTGGCGGAGCGCTGCCGGAAACTCAAGTCCGTCAACGTCGAGTTTGAAAGTGTCGACGTGCGGGCGTTGGAGGAGCTCGAGGTCCGTGCAGCTGCCTGTACGGGTCCTCAGACGGCGCTGCGCCAAATCATCGAGGGGCCTGGGACCACGAACTTCTGCCAGAAGCTCAACTTGGCGGATCCTGCTAGGGTAGCGACGGCGCTGGGAAAGCTCTTTCCTAACCTCGGGGGCGGGTTGGAGATCATCGAAGATAGGGCGGATAGTTCTGAAGGTGTGAGGTACCGCGGCTGGGATGCGAGTGACACGACGACGGACATGTTCTGCCTCATGAAGGCGCTGGAGGACTTGCATCTGGATGGATAATATTACGAGTGTGCTTCGAGCTCTTGGACAGTGCCCGGGGAGGTGGCGATTGTGTGGACGGTAAACTATGCCACTTACTTACGGTATCCGGCGCTCCTGTCAACGAGCCAGTTGCGCTGCGCTGGACAACTGGGAGCGCCGAGCTCCTAGTCCTACCTTGACCATCACATTCGCTCCATCTTCATAAGACACAAACACCCGGACTTGTAACACTCCATGGCACCCCATCACGCCCTCGTTCTCCCTGACATCCTCCACGAGATTTTTCAACACCTCTCACCGTGTCCCCAGCTCTATCTTCCCGATGACGACTTGGGAGATTTTGCGTTTCCCATAAGCTTGTACAATCCTCAACGTGAGGTTCGCAAGGCCAACAGATTGGCCCTAGCACGCGCTGCACGCACATGCAAGGCTTTCCAGGATCCTGCTTCCACAGTGCTTTGGGGGCTGCTAGATGACCTCGGGCCCATCCTATCCGTAGTATGCAGTGCAGAGGTGAGCCTCCCTTGTGGTCTCAACTACTTGAAAACTTTGGTCGAATGGCTTTCCTTGTCAAGACTCGGACGGGTAGGGGCAGTGAAGTTCACGCCGTCGGCTGTGTTCGATTCGAGCACATCGCCAAGCGCATCCGTGCTCTCTCATGTCATGCCTACGACGACGACCTCGATCTATTCTCCCGGCTTTGCTCCCGTTACGGGAGGACTCATCCGATCCTCCCAAACCTCCCCGCGCTATCAGTCCCAATACAGCAAGTGAGTCACGACGCGGGGAGTCGCCGTCTACTCGACGTAGTGAGGGGGCTTTGCGCCGCCCCGTCCCTCGTCTTCCTGTCCCTTGATACGACCACAATGCTCAGCGAACACCATGTCCAGCTCCTCGACGTACTTGCACAATGCTGCCCGGGACTCCCCCACTTCCAGTTACCAAACATCGTTTGCCTTCGTCGACAAAGCGAGCGAGCTTTGGGACGATTCACCAGGCTCCGCACCGCCTGCTTTTCTGACATTGATGCGACCACGATGCGCACCCTCGGCGCTCTCCGGGAGCTGCGAGCATTGAAACGTGTTTTCACCAGGCTCAAGCATGGTACAGTGAGCAACCAGGAGCAAAGGAATGCTTTCCGCGCACTCAAAACGCTCAACACCACCGTCCAAATGTCTGATCCGGATGGCGACTTCTTCAGTGGCGCACTCCTTCCCCTCATATCGTTCACATCGCTAACCGTCCTCGACCTCTCCATCCTCTGGGTGTCCGCCCAAAGAATACCGGAGTACGTCAACGAGATATGCCCGTCCGCCGCCATCGCGCAGCTCCGGCAACTCCACGTCTCCATCTCACTTACGGCCCTCCCAACGCGAGATTTGTCCAGCCCCGGCGGCGCGCAGCCCACGTTCGCCCAGGTCCGCTTCGCATAGACGTCCTCGCGCATCTCACGCGTCCGCCCTCCCTCACCGACATCTCCGTCTCAGCTGGCTCCCTGTTCCCACAGGGCCCCGCGATCGTAGCCTTGTTCGATATCTGCGACGACGACCTCGACACCATCGCCGCCACATGGCCGGACCTCATCCGCCTCGCGCTCGCGCTCTCCTACTCGGACCGCGCTGGGCGATGCCGCGGGCCCTGCATGCCGTCGCTCAGCGCGGTGGTCGCCCTCGCCGAGCGCTGCCGCAAGCTGGAGAGCGTCGACGTCGAGTTCGCGGACGTCGGCGCGGACGAGCTCGTGCCACGGCTCGAGGCCCGGGCGCGCAGTGCCTGCACCCCGGACTCGGAGTCGCCTCAGTCGCGGAGACCGACGACGCGGCTCCGCCAGATCGCGATCGCCAGCGCGCTGCAGCAGCAATGCGGCACCGGATACTGGGTTGAAGACGAGTATCATAGGGGACTGAGTGTGGCTGAGCCGTTGCGGCTGGCTGCGGCGGTGCGGACGCTCTTCCCGATCCTGATGGGGGAGCTGCACGTTGCGGAGGGGATGGAAGGGGGGCAGGACATCATGGACGACGACATGGGGCTCGAGACAGACGGAATGCGCCTGCTGAAGGCGGTTGATGACTTGTAAAGCATGCTGTATTGCAAAGTGTGTTTATGGGAGGCAGTACGGAATCGTTCTTCTCTGTTGTACATACATAGTTTGAAGGTGCGGTGGGAGACGGGGCGTCGCCGTAGCCGAAAAAGAGTATGAAGTATGTTCGTTGCATTAGTGCCATTGCGGGGATACAAATACACGAAGAGGTACGTCCTTCAAGGTAGCCTGTGAACCGAAAGTCAGCTTGCGTATTAAACTTGGATCGAACAAGACCAGGTTGAGATTTGCGTACCACCATCTCTATTCCGTTGAGGCTTTAGCTTTAGGAACTATATCAGACAAAGACAGATCAGATATAACACGGCGAGAAGCAAGCCGCCATGCCAAAGCATACCTGGAGGTCTATCGACGAACTCCTCTCTGAGGTACCACGCCCCTGCAAAAGCCCAAGTCAACGCCACGCAACGACCGCAGCAATCGACAGATGGACGTACTGTCTCCGTTCTCGTCCTTCTCGTCCCACGTCTGGCCATCTCCAAGCCAGTACAGGGAATTCTCCTCGGGATCGGCGCGCTCGTACTCGTAGTCCTCCCAGCGTGGATGTTGCAGGGCCTTGACGGCGTGCAGATTCGAGCCTACATGCGCCGTCAGAACGCATCAACGCGGGCTCAGGAAGCAAGTGGGGTACGAACCGGGCCACAAGCCGATGATCCGGCCCTCCTCCTTCCCCAACTTGTACCATGAGCGGCAATTCGCGCTGTACACGGACTAGGCGAAACCGCGATCAGCTACGAAGCTCCCTCGCACAAGCTCGGACACGCGTGCACCTGAGGGAAGTAGCTCTATCCGATCGCCGTCTCCGTTAGCATACATACACGAGCGAATAGTATCGCGATCACACGACGGACCTCCATGTACTTATCGAAGTCGCGCACAGCGCTGCGCTTGACCTCCATGCTCTTGATGCGCTCGCGCTGCATCTTCGCGGTCGCCTGGACGGCGTAGCCGACCGCGGTCTCGAGGATGGGGAGGAGGACGCCCGCGCCGATGATCGAGTTAGGGCCGAGCGACATGAACATGTTCGGGAAGCCGTCGACGCACATGGACATGTAGCTGGTCGGGTGCGGGCTCCATTTCGCGTTCAGGTCGACGCCGTCGCGGCCGAGGATCTGGAAGGGGAGCTGCCAGGACGTGTCGTAACCTGCATTCAGGGCATATAGTCAATGACACTGATACTGATACATAACATGGGATGGAGGGGAAGGGGACGAGATACCGGTGGCGCAGAAGACGAGGTCGAGGTCTTTGGTGTGGCCGTCTTCCGTCTCGATCCCCGTCTTCGTGAACCTCTTGATCGGGCTGGACACGAAGTCGACCTGGAATACGCAAGCAAATGAGCGCAAATATGATGTATGCGGCGTGATTGGAACTGACGTGAGGAAGGCAGAGAGCCTCGAGGTAGCCAGGGCCCGGCGTCAGCCGACGACACGACACCGGGAATCCCGGAATCACTGCATACAGTGAATAACAACAAAGAGGAGATCACAATACAGCGTCAGGTTTAATTTACAGGTAAAATGGAAGGGCGTAGTAGACGTGCGTTTCTCGGCGATGTGGGGCCGGGCGGCCAGCTTGTCCTCCATCATCTTCCGGAACGTCTTCTGGAAGTCGCTCTGCATCGTGCTGTCCCGCTGCGTGAACGCGTGCATCGACTATATGCACGCCAATAACCCGCAAAGATTTAGCAGGCGCACCCAAGCACGAAGCAAGCAAAGGGGACGCGGCGAGCGCTCACATTCATGGAGTTCTCGAGCATGTGCCGGACGCGGTCGAAGTACTCCCGGTCGTTCTTGAATCGCTCTACCTCCTCGGGCCGCAGCGTCACTGGTCGGCAGTCGTGTGAAGCATGGTCAGCAGAAAAACTTTATGTATGTGATACGCTGTGGACGTAAACTCACGGTCGTCCTCGGCGGCAGCGGTGTTTCGCCCGAGCAGCTCCCGGACCATGTCCATCGAGAACGGCGGCGCAAGCCACGTCTGGCCCCGCACGTAGTTCGCGAGGCTTGCGACGTGCGGCGCGAGCGCCGACACCACCTGGATCGCCGTCGAGCCCTACATGTATGCATGTATGCGCATCAGTCAGAAGGCTCATGCTAAATACAAGAGAAAGGCCACTCACCGAGCCGATGACGCCGACGTGCTTGTCCTTCCACCGCTCCAAATCGCTCTCCCACGTCCGTCCCGTGGGCTTGTACCCCGCGGTGTGGTGCAGCTCGCCCGTGTACTCGTTCAGCCCGGGGATGTCGGGCATCTTCCACCGCGTGATCGCACCAAACGCCGTCACAAGCACATCCGCGACGTCCTCGAACTCTTCCTGCGTCTCTATGCGGCGCACACGGACGTGCCACCTGCCAGTGGGCTCGTCATACCGTGCGTGGATGACCTCATGCGAGAGCTTGATGTAGCGCATGAGCTCGTACTTGTCGACGACCTCTTGCAGGTGCGCTTGGATCTCGTGGCCAGGCGAGTAGAATGCGGACCAGTCGCGCTGTATGGGAAGCAGGCACGTTAGTCTGTTCGGGGATGGCTAAGGAGACGCCCGAGACGGGTGTACCCCTACTCACCTTGCCCTCGAACGAGAACTGGTACTGTGGAGAGGAGGATGAATAGCGGAACGCATACAGTCAGAGATAACGACGTACACAGTGAGCCGGGACATCGCAGGCTACCCCCCTTGGAGTCCGTACCGCGGGTGAGCATGGTCTGAAGACGACTGTAGGAGTGGGCGCATATAGTCAACTTACGGGTACCTGTTGTTGTACCACGTCCCGCCGATCCCCGCGCTCTTCTCGTAGATGGACAGGTCGACGTTCGGGATCTTCTGCGGGAATCTAAGATCACATCCAGCAGTCAGCATTCGGCACGTCAAGACTCGAGACGGACAAAGCGTTGCCTCGACCACATGGCAGACACACACCTGATGCCGGCGAGGATGCCGCTGAAGCCGGCCCCGATGACGATGACCTTGATGGGCTTGTACTCGTCAATTGAGAAGCTGCCAAGTGTGAACCGCCCATCGTCCTGACGCTCGGGCTCCTGGGCCTTGACGCTGGGAGGGATGCGAGAGAATCCGCCGCCTGGCATGGTTAGGAGTATGGATGAGTTGAGTTGTGCGGATGAGGTGGGTGCTGGCTGGTCGAGCGAGATAGCAGTGGATTTTAAGTTAGCATTGAGAGCCGCACAATCGTGCTAGTGTCAGCGGAGCCGGGGCGATGTGAGGGACTTGGCTTCCACATCATAGGACCTCAGAGACGGTGTTGTGCCATCGGGAGAAAGGTTCTCACTGCATTAGGGTGGATCACAGGATATAGATATAATTACAGGGTTTGGGAAGGCATCTGACTCGCCGAGTGTGGATACGCCGCCAGTGTTCGAAAGAGGACGTGGGTTGAGTAGTATGGGGTCCTGTGATGTTCGGTAGCGGGCCATGGGACTGTCGTTGTGATCAGCTCATGGAAAAAGCGGGGGTAAAGTTTTAAAGTCCAAACTCGGTCCGTAGATCGGCTCAAGAACAGTCCAGTTAAGTATGGCGGCGTGAGGAAGAGAACGATGGCGAGGGAAGCGAAGACCCGAGCCAAAATGAGGACGGCATACGCACAGTACGACATGATGCGGCAAGGTTGGAAGCAGCTCTCTGGTTTCTCCTTCCCGTAACCATTGCCGCATTTTCCAACCTTCGACAATGGCAGGTCCGTAGACAGTGGACACGGCAGGGATGAAGTCTTGGCCTACGTCTACGTCTGGCGAGGATGGTCCTGTGACGCGCGCCGCGGCTTGGGAGAATATTCAGTGTTCACGTGAACGATGGCTGGATAAGCTCACCGCGTCTCGAGACCTTGACCATTTGAGATGGCAAGGGAGTGAGGTCATGGGCCCAAGACGCTAGGTTGGCTTGGGAAAGTCTGGCGCGGAACTCGCACTCGGGGCAGTGGAGGAGCTTGGGGGACTCGGACGCCGAGGAGTGAACAGGAGGCTCGTACCGCAACGAAAGAGCGCCGGCGCGGAGAGACATGAACCATAAGCCTAAGCGTCCATCGGACAGGCCAATTGCCGTCCTCAACTCTACCAGCTTCGAGCTCAAGTCGAGGGCTCTGAGTACGAAGTGCTGAGTGTCGACAGGCGCCGCAAACAGGCGCCACACACTTGGGGATTTGCCGCAAGCTTCACCGTACGAGCCCGTGACGTTATTGCACTGATAGTCCCACCCGTGGTCTCCTAGACAGACGTCTATAATCACTGGCAAGACAGCGGAGCGGAACGTCTGATCCTCTTCAATGGGCACCGCACTGAAAGCCTCATGAGCTTTCCTCGCTGCCAACAAGCTCCTCTGGGTCTGCTGCTCTCGTTTTAGCTGGGAATGTTCCCACTCGCCCACTCGCCGGCTTCTTGCGGCCAGACGACGTCTCCACGGCCTTATTCTCATTGTGATCTAAGTGAAGTGAGTACTTCAAGTTGCGACCACCTGCTCTTTGAGCCATTCATAGAGCACTAACTCCGTCCTCGTTCCCATAGGTCCTGCTCACTCCCTCGCCCCATCCCACACCTGCATCGCTCCCTCGTCTGAAGCATCCCGTGCGTGTCTGCTGGCCATTTTCAGCTCCTCGCTCCACCATCGATCTCCCCGTACCTCGCACGCTCCTTATCTCCCTGACACGGTGCTGCGCTCTTGCGCTCAGCCCGTCTCAGTTCTCCTTCGCGCTCATCGCTAGCTGCCCTCTCTTCACCGTCGCCCGAAGCTCGAACCATGTCGTCGCCCCGGACGCTCGACATCGACGCCGTCCGTGCCGCCTTCCCTGCCCTCCGCTCCGGCTACCTCTTCGCCGACAACGCCGGCGGCTCTCAGTGTCTCGCGACCGCCGCACACGCCGTCGCCGACTACCTCCTGAACTCCAACGTCCAGCTCGGCGCCGACTACTCCGTCTCCGTGAACAGCACAGGTCGCGTCGCTGCTGGAGCCGAGGCTGCACGCGAGCTGTTCAATGCGGAGAGCGCGGATGAGGTCGCGTACGGGAGCAGCTCAACGATGCTCGTCGAGAACCTCGCGAGGGCGCTCGAGGCGGACGTGCGCCCGGGAGAGGAGATTGTTATCACCGGGGAGCACGAGTGTGCGTACAACGCGTGCCATCTATTTGCGTATATTTCAACCTGACGGGATCACTGATGCCATGATGATCACGCACGTCGTGGACTATATTATATCTCCTGTCGTCCATCCCCCCTCGGTATTGTGCATGCGCACCGATACAGCGAACGCGGGGCCATGGAAACGCCTCGCCGGGCGCAAGGGCGCGACCACCAAGCTCTGGGGCGCGACCCAGCTCCCTGCGTACCCCAACAACACCTACGCCATTGGCCTCGAGCTCGACGCGCTGCTCCCACTCATCACCGAGCAGACGCGCCTCGTCGCGTTCACCGCGTGCTCAAACATCCTGGGTTCGATCGTGCCCGTCGCGGAGATCGTGAAGGCGATCCGCGCGCGGGCGGCGGAGCTGGGCACGCGCAAGCTCGAAGTGTGTGTCGACTGTGTCGCGTACGCGCCCCACCGGAGGATCGACGTGCAAGCGTGGGACGTCGACTACGCGTACTTGTCCTTCTACAAGGTACGTCGGCGTTCGCTTTGAATCGCTCACTTCACCCCCAGCGCATGCACTGACAACTGATAGGTGTACGGTCCGCATGTCTCGGTCTTGTATGCGCGCCGCGCGTCGCTCACGTCGTCGCTCACGTCGCTCGGACACCACTTCCTGCGCATCGACGACAAGCCGTACAAGCTCCAGCCGGGCGGGCCAGGGTACGAACTCCCGTGGGGCTGCACGCCCGTCGTGCCGTACCTCAAGTCGCTCACGCCCTCGGGCACGCTGGCAGACGCGTGGGACGCGGTGGCACGGCATGAGCAAACACTGCTCGCGGAGCTGCTGGGGTACCTGCGGGGCAAGTATGGGCGTGGGGTGCGGATTGTCGGAGACGAGAGGGAGGGCGCGACAAGAGTGCCGACTGTGAGCTTCGTAGTTACGGGCGAGCGGGCGATCAAAAGCAGGGCGGTCGTCGCGGCGTTTGACAAGAAAGAGAACGTACGCCCTTCAATAACCATGCTGAGCATGGGTTCATGCTAACCTGGACGCGCGTACTGGGCCGGGACCTAGGTCGGGATCCGGTACGGGCACTTCTACGCGTACACGCTCGTAGACGGCCTGCAGCCGAAGCTGGACATCGAGGACGGGATCGTCCGGATTTCGCTCGTGCATTACAACACGGTCGAGGAGGTGAAGCGGCTCACTGGCATCTTGCAGGGAGTTTTAGCATGAAAGTAGGTGACACTGTGCTGTGGAGTACAAGCGAGCGATTCCACTCCGCATTCCCATAAACACACCTTACAATACAGCATTATTTTACAAGTCATCAAGTGCCTTCAGCAGGCGCATTCCGTCTGTCTCGAGCCCCATGTCGTCGTTCCTGGTGTCCTGCTCCCCTTCCATTCCCCCCGCAAGATGTGCCTCCCCCAGCCCACTCCTAAGGATCGGGAAGGGCCTCCGCAACGCCGCAGCCAGCCGCAACGGCTCAGCCACACTCAGTCCCCTATGATACTCGTCTTCAACCCAGTATCCGGTGCCCCATTGCTGCTGCAGCGCGCTGGCGATCGCGATCTGGCGGAGCCGCGTCGTCGGTCTCCGCGACTGAGGCGACCCCGAGTCCGGGGTGCAGGCACTGCGCGCCCGGGCCTCGAGCCGTGGCACGAGCTCGTCCGCGCCGACGTCCGCGACCTCGACGTCGACCCTGTCCAGCTTGCGGCGTCGCTCAGCGTGGGCGCTCGGCGAGGGCGACCACCGCGCTGAGCGACGGCATGCAGGGCCCGCGGCATCGCCCGACGCGGTCCGAGTAGGAGAGCGCGAGCGCGAGGCGGACGTGGCCCGGCCATGTGGTGGCGAGGGTATCGAGGTCGTCATCGCAGATGTCGAACAAGGCTAAGAACGGTTAGCGATGTGAACGATATGAGGGGTCGCCGTCCGGGTTAGACATTTGGACCGTGGTGTTGAGCCTTTCGAGTGTACGGAAAGCATTCCTTTGCCCCTGGTTGCTCACTGTACTATGCTTGAGCCTGGTAAAAACACCATTCAATGCTCGCAGCTCCGGAAGAGCCCCGAGGGCGCCCATCGTGGTCGCATCAATGCCAGAAAAGCAGGCGGTGCGGAGCCTGGTGAATCGTCCCAAAGCTCGCCCGCTTTGTCGATGAAGCCAAAGGATGTGTGGTAACTGGAAGTGGGGGAGTCCCGGGCAGCATTCTGCAAGTATATCCAGGAGCTGGATATCGTGTTCGCTGAGCATTGTGGTGGTATCAAGGGACAGGAAGACGAGGGACGGGGCGGCGCAAAGCCCCCTCACTACGTCGAGTAGACGGCCACTCCCCGCGTCGTGACTCACTTGCACTATTGGGACTAACAGCGCGCGGAGGTTTGGGAGGATCGGATGAGTCCTCCCGTAACGGGAGCAAAGCCGGGAGAATAGATCGAGGTCGTCTCACCTCTGTACTGCGTAGCGCTGACAGCCTAACAATGTGCCCGAGCCCGTCTATTCTATTAGCCCCAAAGAAGCTGGATGGCAGCGCAGCGCGATAGGAGATATCCTGTCAGCGGAACACAATATTCAGATCACAAACCCGCCTACAGAAAACACACTTCTATTTAACTCCAACTCCATCATATATCCTACCGCCCTCCTCCCTCGTCTAACTATTGCACCAGTACCCGTATGCCGTATGCGCTTTCGCGTAAGTCGAAG